>BMAV01016290.1:64712-78622 GCA_019973955.1 Trichonephila inaurata madagascariensis
CCCCCCCCCCTGTTTCAGGATATGCCCTGGCTCATCCTGAAAGTTGTGTTTGGGATATTAGCAAGGCTTAGTCCTACTCAAAATTGACGGTGTGGAACATATTACATACGTACGGTGAATATCTTTATCGTCCAGTCCTGGCGCAGGAACTAATGCCCGGAGACCAGGAGCGTCGTTTTAATTTTTGCAATTTCGTGTTAAACACACTGGATGAAAATCCAGATTTTTTGAATGAAGTTTTGTGGTTGGATGAATGCCAGTTCTCGAGGCAAAGCACTATTAATATACAGAATAGGCATTATTGGTCCATCGAAAACCCACATCTAATTCGACCGAATATCCACCAAGTGAATGTGTGGTGCGGAATATGGAAGAGCATCTTAATTGGCCCAATATATTTCGATGGACCTTTAACATCACAATCATACACGGGAATTTTATCTGGACCGTTAGCCGATTTTTTTAGAAGATGAAGTTTCCTTACGGGATTTGTCACGCATGTGGTACCAGCATGATGGTGCCCCCGCACACAAATCTGCGCAACCATGTACATTTTTGGCGCAGACATTTGACACTCGAATAATCGGCTACGGAGGTCAAGAGGTTGCAGAAGCTACAGGCGGAGTTTCTGACGCGGGTTTGGTACTGCATTTCTGCGGAAGGCAGTCACTTTGAACATTATTTTAATTTGGTCATTCTGATATAATAAAGCCCCTGATTCACATGATTGGAGCATCATTCCACATTATGCTATAATTTGAACGGCAAATCATGTATTCTTTTGCTGCTATTTGTTTGAACAAGCTGTTTAAATCTTTTCGGTACAAGTTGTATTTCTTTAATTTAACTTTTATTGTTTGCCAAATAGCAATACAAATTATCAATATATGATGTTTACTACGATGTTTTAATATTACTATGATGTTTTTCTTTTGATCTTTCTGTAGATAGTGAATTACTGTTCTCTAAACTCAATTTGTATACGACCCCCTTTTCTGAGCAATTCAGATGCTTCAACTTTATGTAGGCATAACTCGGTTAGTTTTTATCGTAATAAAATGAAACTTTGTATTTACTTTGTTTTTGTGTACTGCATCTTTTCCTAAATATAATTTATGGGACCTAGGGACCGTATAAAAATTTAATTTTTGTAAATTTTTTGTAAATGGGGTTTTTGGTTCGAAAAGCACGTAAAAACATTCTTTACCTTTTTTAAAACATTTTTCACATTGGAAGTGCATGTCTAAACCGAACGGTTCAGGAATTAGCTATTGGGTCACTTTAAGGCTGCACACCCTGTATATATCACCAAAGACAAATATATAAAAATGGAAGAGTTTTGATATTCTTGCAATTTAGATTTTTAATTATCAGAGTTATCAAAGTGATATTTAGTATTTGTGCTTTCGGAACCCGTTTTGAAGTTTTAATTTCATTCATAGTAATGTCATAAAAGTCACATACAACTGTAATATGGTCGTTCTTTGGTGACCATATATTTGATTGTAAGCGTGAATTAGAGGTGTGGGATTGTCAAAATGAATAGACATTTTAAAATTCTTAATATGACTTTATTAAGAATATAACTTAAATCTCTAATAATTTAGATAAATTTATATAAGTGAGAATATAATAAACCAAACACACAGCGATAGTTAAACCGAATCACGTAATTTAGACCACTTTATCTAAATAATTGTATTATCCGCCTACTTTCAATTCTGATAATATTACAAGTCCTAATATCAAATAATCAGTCCTACCTTAATCCAAAATAAGATTCTATCACGGTACGAAACGTGTAGGCGCGCGAGCAATGGTATGCACCTTGTATCAATGGCTGAATATCTCGGTAACTATGATAGGCCGTCAATTCACACTCGTATCTCTTCCAAACATAACTTTCCCTAAATTGCCATACTGCTTACTGAAACTTCTGTTCTTTTAAAAGCTATCTTATTTGCATTTCATAATCGTATTTCACTTCTTGGATTTTGGTTGGAAAAGATTTGCCATTAATCTTGGCCGTCAAAGAACCCAGAGGTTATGTTACAGAAAGGACGCGTGAGCCCGTCACAATCCCCTCCAAGAAGCAAAACGTGATTTATTCGAGGATCTTAATGGCCCTTAAGAAATTACGTGCCAAATTTTTATTTCTGAATCTCCTTATTTTCCAAGTTTTATTTAAATTTTAACCTTGAATCCTCATTTTAACTATTAATTTTCAATATTCAACTTAAACTTTAATTTTCATTATTCATCTTAAATTTAATTTTTAATATTCTTCCTTAATTTAAACTCTTGACAGCCACAATAAATTTTTCTCAATTAATTAGACCAACACCAACAGCCATGCATTTCAATTATGGTAGATTCTCACTTTTACAACAAATATGGGTATGCCCCATCCATCTTGTTGGATTTACAAAAAAAATTGTTTCTTTTTACAATCTTCATCTGTCTAACATTTGTTATTTCCATCCTGTCGGATTTACAAAAAATTTGCTTCCTATCCAGAATTCAGGGTCAGTCACCCTGAAAGAAAAACTCTTTAAGTTACTTGGCAAAATCTATATTCACATAATACCAGTATATTTTACAATTTTTATACATTATATATCGCTTTTAAATTACAACAAATTTTTATCTATATATTTCATCTGGCTCTCTCAAAAAAAAAACTCCCATCGGTCGCGCTGCGCCGTTAATATTATTGTTATTGTTATAGAATCCCGTCTACCCCGTTTTCTCCTGAACCAGATGTACATTAATATGAAACAATACAACAATATATATATATATATATAACATACTATACAATTACAAACATTTTTCAATAAATCATTAAAACAAATAACCAAAGGAATTGTCGCATCTCAGCGAAGTCATACATCGAAGTAAGCAAATGCATGATTACAATTGTTTTCTCCATCAATTGAGAAAAATTTTACAAGTCAAAAGTACAAAAAATACACTCATTGTAGTGTCAACTTTTGCTTGGATTATAATTTTTAACTACCACCCGAGACTTCCTTCTTTGCAATAATTCTTCCGACCACTTGTTGGAAAGAACATAACATGAAACAATACAACCTGATTTTTATGGCTTGTCGTCTCCTACTAGAACTTCCAGCGACTGCGTACTGTTACTTTTCGCTCCTCTTCACATTTCTCGGGTGTTCTTTGATTCCGTCTGCTGCATGTGATGTAGGGTCTGTAGTTTTCTCTTCGACTGTTCCTGGCTTGGTTTGACTTCAATTTATTGGTTGGTCGGGACTCCTGCTCTTGTTTCTTGCGTGGTCTGAGGTTATACCTTTCACTATCTTGAACCACTGCTCCTTCCTTTCGGTTCCTCTTCCTACTTATATAAATATTATTATCTGATGACAATGGTATTTTACTTATTTTATGGTCTACACGTTTCTGCAACTTTCTTTGTGGACCACTTGACCAAGATCCATGCGATCGTTTATATCCTAATCTTTCCTGGCGTTTTCGTTTAATCTTTGTTTTATTATTGGAAAAAGAGCTAGGTAGTGATCTGATAAGTGGTCCGCGCTTATCGGCCATACTTGTGTGTTTCTCACGTTGATTTGACTTAAGATTTATCCCTTTTTCCTCTAACTCACTCTTTACATCAGACCCTACCATATTGCGACTCATTTGATCTTCGTTATACGTTTTCCAAACTACTCTTTTCAGAAGTGAACTAATGTCATCCGAGCTACCTGTTCCTATCTCAATCTCGTCACATTTCCTATGACAATATATTCTCACTTGATCAACATTGACGGTTAACCTTTTTCCTGACCTCCATATTGTAACATTATTATTATTTCTTATTTCTAACACCCTATACGGAACTTCAAATTTTTGTTTAAACTTAGCCTCAAATTTTGTTGGCTGCTGAACTTAAAGGGTGTGTTTCTAACAAGACCCAGTCATTCACCTTAATTTGTACATCACGCCTGCGTCTATTATAATATTTTTCCCATTTTCATGTTTATCTTTTGTGTTTCGTCTAGCTTCATCAAACAATTTTTCAATATCTCCTACTGCAAACTCAGTTCCGTCCGAAAACATGACTAATTTTTGAAATGGGGTAATCAACTTTCGACCCAAAAATAATTCCGCATTGGTTTTTCCCGTCGTTTCATTCACTGCTGTACGAATAGCATAAGCAAACTCACGTAGAATTGGTCCCATGTATCGTGTTGATCATTTACATAATTTGCAATCATTTGCACCAGATCGAGATTCACGCGTTAGGTTCTATTTGCTTGAGTTCTATATACAATAGTCTTTACTTGCCTTATGCCTAATCTTTCACTTAAATGTTCAAAAATTTCGGATATAAATTGGGGACCGTTATCACTTATCAATTTTATTGGAGCTATAAAACGCAATATAAAAATATCAAAAAAAGTATCCGCTATTGCACGAGCCGAGGCCTTTTTAAGAGGTATGATTTCAGCCCATTTGCTGAAATGATCGGTAATTACTAAAACATATCGATTATGTCTCACTCTCGATGTAGGATATGGACCTAACAAATCTTACGTAACTATCTCATTTGGATAATTTAATACAATCCGATTTAATCGACCAGCTGGTAACGCGTTTTTATAATTATTAACTTGGCACATATGGCATGTAGAGACATATTGATCAATAAATTTTCTCATATACAGGAAATAACAAACGTCTCTTATTTTATGATAAGTTTTAAATCGGCCAAAATGACCTGCTATGGGCTTGTCGTGAAATTCTCTCATGATTTCATTTCTTAAAGACTTTGGAATGTATACACGCATTTCACTAACGGCGTTGCGTGTTTCGCATAAAACAACAAGCCTTCAATTAGACTGAAGTCACGAGACCAATTCTCACATATCGTCGCATTAACTGAGTTATCTTCCGGGTTTTCTAAATATCTGTAGATATGACCTAATTCTGGGTCATTTTTTTGCTCTGTTATTAACTGTTCTCGCGACGTAAGTACTAGATCTGTGATTATTGCACAATTAACTTTTTCTCCCATTATACTTTCAACCGGGTTTCGATATAACATATCCGCCACCGCATTTTGAGTTCCAGGTCTGTGTTCCCATTCTATATAAAATTCTGCTAATTTGAGTGCCCATTTGATCCTCCTACTCGACAAATTTTTTCCATGAGTTAAACGTGTTAAAGCATCGTGATCAGTAATAACTTTAATCGGCAGTGATCCTAAATATGTTCTGAATTTATTCAGCGCCCACACTACTGCTAAACATTCTCTCACGGTTACCGTATAATTCCTCTCAGCGTTGCTCAGAGTACGCGAAGCAAATACAACTGGTCTCTGTTTTTGAATTAGAACTGCTCCCAAACCTATTGAACTTGCCTCTGTAAATAACTCGAAAGGCTTTTTGAAATCCGCCATTTTTAAAACTAGCGCCTTTGTTATGGCCGCATTGATCGCGTTGAATGCCTTCTGCGCCTCAATGAACCAGAAGAATTGTTTTAATTTCCGCTTAAGACAGTGCTTCTCAAACTTTCAATACTTGCGACCCAATTTTTAGCCATAATTTTCTTTGCGCCCCCCACTACTCCCCTCCAAACAATAACAATATATTGAATTTAATAATAATGTGCTTTGACATAAATCTACAATATGAATTTAATTACAGACTGTACACTTATCAAGATAAAAATTAAAATTTTTTTATATAATTTTATATATGACAAGCCCATGAGGTCACTAGAAATTGTTAAACTTGTTCTTAATTTGGTATTATTAAATATTTAACAAAAATAGTGTGCAGTGCTGATACATTTATAAATATATTAAAATCAGTCTAAAGGCGTATTTTATTTTTTATGTCAGAATGTATTTTGTTTTGCTTTCTTTCAGTAGATTAATAATTTTTTAAAATAATGTTTTATTTCCGACTTTTTCGATATGCTCGCGCCACCCTCGAAGGGTAATCACGCCCCCTAGGGAGCGCGCCCCACAGTTTACGAAACACTGGATTAAATGGATAAAATAACTCGATAACGTTAAGGACGCAAGAATAACATGCTTAAGGTATTCGACTACGTTCGGAACCGTGATTTTAGAAAAGCATATAAATGGATAATATTTATGATATTTAGTGTCCCTTAGATTAGAAAATGTATATAAAATTGTTTTAAGAATAGTATTACAGTAAAAAATTATTTAAGTACAATATTTTGACAAAAAATGAACATAGAATGACCCATTTTCAAAATATTCTCCTTTTGTGAAAAATGCTTCTATTATAATAATATTTTGCCTGTCTATAGCTCAGACCTCTGTACAGAGGCTCAACTAGAATTTTTGAAATGTATAACTTAGAAGTGGGTTTATCCATGTTTTACGACAACAGAGGGGAAAAATTTTAAGAAGAAAACGCCGATAATTATTTCAATGGGTTGTAACTCTGAAAATAATGTGAATTTTTCAAAAATAATAGTTGAGCCTCTGTACAGAGGTCTGAGCTACATACAGGCAAAATATTATTATAATAGAAGCATTTTTCCCAAAAGGAGAACATTTTGAAAAAAAATTATTCTAAGTTAAATTTTTTGCCAAAATATTGTATTTAAATAATTTTTTTTTGTCAAAATGTCCTTAAAACAATTTCATACATGTATTGTAATCTAAATGACGCTAAATATCACGAAAATTATCCCTTTATGTGCTTTTTTAAAATCACGGTTCCGAATGTAGTCGGATACCTTAAGTTATTTAAATGCGAGTTGATTGAGAGATGAAAAATAATTTTCATACTAATATATAAATTATTATTACTCAAAATACTACAAAATCAAATTCTTTAAGTAAAAATTTCCACCAGAAGAGTTGAATAGTAGAACGTCGCCCTGCCTAGTGCGATCACACCGTTCGTTTGGCAAATCATTTTGCGAATCTATCTAAAATCGTTACGGGAAGAAAAGTCAATGAACAGGAACGAAAATTGAGCAGTTTCAAATTAAGCTCCCAGCAGGTACCGCAACTCACCTTGAGGTTGACAACAGGCAGTCCGGCATCTTGGAAGCGCACAATGCTATCGAGGTTCTGAACCCTTGAGGCCAGGAAGGCGCGGAACGTTCCCCGCAAGTTGGCCCGCCTGGACTGTCGATAACATTCGTAGTCGGCTCCCCGGACACCGTGCATATCTCCACTGAAGGGTTGGTTTAATGCTGCCATTCGGAGCTGAAAAATATGGGAATGAATTAACAGTCTACAATTCAGACATTTAAGTTGCTGATTCTTGAAAATCTTGTCCTTTTTATTTGAAAGAAATATTAGATTAAGGTATCCAACTACGTTCGAGAAACCATGATTTTAAAAAAGCGCATAAATGGATAATTTTCATGATATTTAGTGTCACTTATGTCAGAATACACGTATAAAATTGTTTTAAGGACACACATTTTGACAAAAAAAATTATTTAAATACAATATTTCGGCAAAAAGTTAGAATAATCTTTTTTCAAAATGTTCTCCTTTTGTGAAAAATGCTTCTATTCTAATAATATTTTGCCTGTATATCAGTGCTTCTCAAACTTTCAATACTCGCGACTCAATATTCAATCATCATTTTCATCGCGCCCCCCACCCTCATACAATAAAATTGTATTGAAAATTAAATAATACTATACTTTTATACTAAAGCTACAGTATGACTTTAACCTCTTATGTGCCACCGACGTATATAAACGTCTCTCTCAGCCAAAGCATTAATCTTCTGGGCGTATATATACGTCTTTCCGAAGTAAGATCTTTTCTGAGCACTGCTATTCATAAAATTATTCCGGAGGCTTTGGAATACGATAAAAGGACCTTGACGGTCTTTGAAAAGGATTTACTTATTTCAGAGGATTTTGCTTATTTATTCCTTTTCTCCTCCCCCCCCCCAAAAAAAACATTAAAATACGTGCGTCCACGTGGAAAACCATGGCATTGGGGACCGAACCACGTAACTTTTAATCGGCAGTTAAGGAATTAATTATAAACCGCACAAAAATCATCAAGATAAGTGTTAATACAAGCCCATGGGGTCACTGGTAATTATCAAACTTGTTCTTAACTTAGGATTGTTAAGTTAATAATAAAATACATTGTACAGTACAGATACTTTTATAAGTGTATTATATCAGTGTAAATGTGTATTTTATATTTTATTATGTCAGAAAGTATTTTGTTTGCTTACTTTCAGTAAATTAGTAATGTTTTGAATAATCTTAAGTTTTCAACTTTTCAATGTGCTCGCGCCCCCCTTGTAGAGTTAACACGCCCCTCAAGGGGGGCGCGCCCCACAGTTTGAGAAACACTGGCTTAAGATTATAAAGGGGGTCGCAAAGATCAGCATAATTTTTAATAAATTTCGCGTACCACTGGGACATACCCAAAAACTTGGATACCTCCTTTGAATTACGCGGTGGTTTCATCTCAAGTATGACTCGAACCTTTGTCTCATCCGTTTTGATTCCTTCCTTACTAATAATCAATCCTAAATACTTCAATTCATCACAACCAAATCTACATTTTTCCTTATTTAACGTCACAATCCTGCATCTTGCAATAACGAAAAACCTCTCTTAAATGCTCAACATGCTGAGTGAACGATGGAGACGAGATGATCACGTCATCCATATAAACATACACAAATTTCCCTATCACCGGTTTCAATACGATCTCTATCTCTTTTTGAAAATTGGGAGACGCCCCTGATAAGCTGAATGGCATACGCCGAAATGCGTAAGTGCCACTTTTTACTACGAACGCGGTCTTAACAATATCACTGCGGTTTACTGCCATTTGAAGGTACCCACTTCTTAGATCAAGAGATGACATTATTGTCGTATAATGGATATTCGTTATTAAATCATCTATTAACGGTAAGAAATAGCGTGGATACTTCGTGACCGAATTAAATTTCCTATAGTCAACCGCAAATCTATATGCTTCCGGATTATCCGGTGGTAACCCATTATTTTTCTTACATAACACAACAGCTGACGCGTGCGGGGATTGATTGGAACTATGGTTCCTTCTCGTAACATTTTGTCAATGTGGAATTCGAGTATCGCTTGTTTTTGCTGATCATACCTGTACGTCTTGGAAACAACCGGTGGACTATCTCCCGTATCAATTTCATGGTATAAAACATGAGTAAGACCTGGTTTGTCTGAGAACAATCCCTTAAAATTACTAAACAAATTTTGTAATTCCTGTTTTTGCTTATGTTCCAACTTTGTCTTAGACAGATCAATTTCTACATTTTCTTCCTCAATTGTTTTAACCACCTTCTCTATTTGTGAATCGGGAATCTTTAACGATTTTTGATCAAAGTCTAAAACAATCTTTGATCCACTTATGAAATCTAACCCAAGAATACATGGGTATTCCAAATCTGTCAACACATGAAACAAGCAAGGTTTTTCAAACTCCCTAATTCTAATATTCAATTCTACAATTCCTATATTTTGACATTTCGCTCCCTGTGCTGTGATCACCTGAGCACGCGATTTTTTTTTATTTGCTTATGAAAAAAATATTTTTTATATATTTCCTCAGATATAAATGATTTATCCGCTCCAGTGTCCCATAGCGCTTTCAAAAATGTGTCATTTAATAAAATAGGAACATATGGAAGTTCCACGGGAGATATACATATCGCAGAAAGTTTAATCGGTATATCCACTGCCGAGTTCTTTTGATTACTTTGAACATCATTAACTTTCAAAACATTAAATCGTCCCCTTTGCATCCTATCACCTCGACTGAAATTCTCACTCGAACCCCTATTTCTGCGGTCCCCTCTATTAAAATCATCATTTCGATCTTCCTTTCGAAATCGGTATCCCCTTTCGTTGAAGCTGCGGTCATCATTCTGAATTCTATTTCTACTCTCGAACTACTTATTACCTTGACGGCCATTCTCATAGTTACCCCTATAATAATTTCTGCCATTATTTGGTCTACGTCCACCTTCAGAATTTCTCCAGTTTCTGCGATTATCATCAACATTAGACATCGTACGCTCATTTCGACTCTGTCTTTCCATATTAGCACTATTCTGCGAACCCCGTGTTGATTTGTAAGAATACCTCTCTTCAAATTTAGCTAAGGTTTCCAAAAGTTGTACCGTGTTTTGTGGATTTCGGACCTCCACATAGTCCTGAACTCTTGTGGTTCGAGTCTAACAAAAATGTGGTCTACTAAGTCCGCTTGCGACATCCTTAGTTCTAATTTTTGGTGTATTTTTAATAAATCGTAAGCAAAATCCTTTGGCTCCTGATTCCTTCCCTGCTGGGAGGCATAAAACCTCGCCTCCAAATCTTTCTTATTCCTTATAGCGGGGAACGCTGTTGATAGTTCAGCTTTTAGCTGCGCGAAATCCGTGGCGGTATCTTGCACTAACACTGATCAGAATATTTGATACCAATCTCGGGCCCTTCCCCGGAGATGACCTTTCAAATAAGCACATGCTAAATCGCTAGGTATTTCTAGTAATTTTATTTGATTGTCTATGGCCTCCAGAAATTCTGTCACATTCTCCGACCCGGAAAATCACACTTCTGGTAAAATACCAAACCCACTCGAGCTTCCTACCCCAGGGTCATATAAATTAAATTTGTTCTGGCGCCAAAGTGATATGGTCGTTCTTTGGTGACCATATCTTTGATTGTCAGCGTGAATTAGAAGTGTGGGATTGTCAAAATGAATAGACATTTTAAAATTCTTAATATGACTTTATTAAGAATATAACTTAAATCTCTAATAATTTAGATAAATTTATATAAGTGAGAATCTAATAAACCAAACACACAGCGATAGTTAAAACCGAATCACGTAATTTAGACCACTTTATCTAAATAATTATATTATCCGCCTACTTTCAATTCTGATAATATTACAAGTCCTAATATCAAATAATCAGCCCTACCTTAATCCAAAATAAGATTCTATCACGGTACGAAACGTCTAGGCATGCGTGCAATGGTATGCACCTTGTATCAATGGCTGAATATCTCGGTAACTTTATGATAGGTCGTCAATTCACACTCGTATCTCTTCCAAACATAACTTTCCCTAAATTGCCATACTGCTTATTGAAACTTCTGTTCTTTTAAAAGCTATCTTATTTGCATTTCATAATCGTATTTCACTTCTTGAATTTTGGTTGGAAAAGATTTGCCATTAATCTTGGCTGTCAAAAAACCCAGAGGTTATATTACAGAAAGGACGAGTGAGCCCGTCACACAACTTTTAAATCTTGAACAAATCCATTTGCTCTTCAAGAAGCAATACATAAACTAAAATTTTTGCATGAATTGCACAATTCTATCTTGAAATGGTTTGTTACTACATATGTAATTTTACATATGTTAATCTCATTTGCGCGAGGTAGAAAAATAATTTATTCATTTTTAATCAGGAACTTTTCTAGCAGATGATCTGAAAAGTGGGCGTGGTAGTTTTGTTTCGTCTGCTGTTCTTGTTCAGCATCAAAAATTGTACCGTAACTTAATAAAAAATGCAGGTAAAGCTTTCAATTTTTGCAGGCATGTTCATAATGATTCGAGGTATCACATGAGCCCATAAAAAAATATCGATGTTTTGATGACTTTCGGGGTACATGTCGTCTTAAATGGCAATACTAAAAGCGTATTGTGATCGATTGTGTGTTGGGCAAAGAGATCTATATGTAAGCGGAAATTAACTCTTGCATTTTGTATTGCTTTTTGTCAGTCGGTCATGAGTGACCTAATTTTTCACCAATTTCTTCCAGTTATTCAAAAGCTTTTCTACACTAGAAATCGATATGTTATTTAAAAAATTGCGATCCAATTTGTCGATAGGATACGGTTTTTATTTTCGTGGTTTTTCCTTTTTGTATTTCGCGCCCAATTTATTGCTTCGAATGACAAGACTTAAAATAAGTAACATAAAAAAATTATGTCAGCAAAGAAAAATTTTATATTTAGTTACCTTTTATTAAATTATTGCAATTAAAATATAAATATATATATATATATATATATATACA
This sequence comes from Trichonephila inaurata madagascariensis, assembly GCA_019973955.1. Classification (NCBI taxonomy): domain Eukaryota; kingdom Metazoa; phylum Arthropoda; class Arachnida; order Araneae; family Nephilidae; genus Trichonephila; species Trichonephila inaurata. Next base: position 76,778 of record BMAV01016290.1, read on the forward strand.
TACAACAGAATCACAATATTAAATGGCAAATTTTTCTCCCATATAAAACTAAAATTAATTAATTAAATTTAATTAATTAATTAATATTTGAAAAAACTGTATTAACATCATGTGTCCTCCACTACAAGTTTAAAAAAAATGTATTTGAACTTGAGTGGATGTGAATAAAACAGTATTTAATTAACGATTGAAAATTTGAACAAGATATATACCGTAAAATCTGGCGTTTAACGCGCACCTATACTTTCAAGCTGTAATTTTTAATTTTTAGGTATGTTCAGCTTATAACACACACTCCGTTTTTTACGAAGAAACTTGAAATATGCTTGAGAAATTCTATATTATACTCTTAAGTCATTTAATCAATGCATTACGCTAACCTTTAGAAAAATAGTTTATACTTCTATTATTACAACTATTTAAGTTCATAAGGAATGTCAATTATTTCAAATAAGCAGCATTTCGGTATATGCTGTAGTCTAATTTTTTTTCCTATGCTCATCATGTCTTTATTTTTAATGCTCTCGTTTTTATACCCGGTGTATAACGCGCCCCCGTAAATTTCTATCTTATTTGTGTGTGTGTGTGTGTTAAAAGTGCGCGTTATACGCCGGATTTTACGGTAAATATATATAGGGAGAGTGCGAACTAATAGTAGGAATTGAAAAAGAGGCAGCGAAAGAGAGGTGTTTAGGAAACTATTAGACCATACTCACACACACACAATAAATTTTTTTCTAATAATTTTATATATGTGTATTATTTGTGTAGTTCATAAATTTATATCGGAAAAAATCATCGTTGGTATAATAAAAGTCTCTATTCTTCTGTGACTGTACTGTATGTTTCTGTTCATCTATCTCTCGTCTTTCATATGTATCCCAGGATGAAACACACGACAACAAAAACTGAAGAGTAGCCGACTCCTTTTCGCATTAGTTTCTTAACAATTTCTTTAAAAGAATAAAATTACCGTAAAATCCGGCGTATAACGCGCACTTTTAACACAAAAAACTAGATCGAAATTTAAGGGTGCGCGTTATACGCCGAGTATAAAAATGAGAGCTTTAAAAAAAATGAGAATTAAAACAAATTTAGACTTATATATCAAAATACTGTTTATTTAAAAGAAATAACATACCTAATGAACTTTCATTGTTGGATAACATGAAAAGGCATTCTTTTTTGACCATTTTAAGACGAATAAAAGTACACTGTGTTTCTTGTTACAATTAATCCATTCAGGCAATTTTCTAGGACCCAGTTCGCAACACTTTCTTCTAGAATTGGCCATTTCGTTACTCCTTTACTTAAAGCACATTTCTTCTTTGGCATGTTAATTATTCTCATTTCCCTTTTTTTTCCACTCGCTTATGAAGCTTTCGCCAAATATCAAGCATCCTTGCTGCAGCACGATTTCCATTTTCTTTTGCAAATTGAATCACTTAGATCTTGAAACAGGCACTGTGTTTTGCTTCGTTTATCAGGACCCAGCTTTACTGCTCGCTGTTTGAAGCATATTCAATATTATTCATAGTATTGAATATAATGACTTTCATTCTTAAACTCTTGTGTTTAAGTTACAACAGTTTCAATTTTAATCATTTTGTCAATTTATTTATATTGTTATTGCACAGCAAGATCTTTTCAAACTATTAGCGAGCGTAATAAGTCTCAGGCTTGTTCTAATTTATTGCAAAATTAATCGTCCGCCTCGTACATCACATGAAAGGGGAAAAAGAAATCAATGTTTATAGAAAAGCGTGGGAAAAATCCAGCCTTGGCGCTGATTCGGTCTCCCCCCCCCTCCCTTCTTGTGCTTAAGGGTTGTATAATTCTAGAAGT
>BMAV01016291.1:0-16762 GCA_019973955.1 Trichonephila inaurata madagascariensis
TGAAATTTTTTCTTATATAGTTCCGTCCTTTTTAAAATTTTAAAAATACTTGTAAATATCTTGTGGGTCATTTAAAATTCAACAAAGAGCACGAAATAGGATACATCATTCGACATACATATTATATAAAAGTATCTCCCATCCGGTATAATGGTTAGCGACGCTGACTACTCTGCTGTAGGGCCTGGGTTTGAATCCCGGGGAAGACATAGATGTTTGTAAATGTATAGTGCTTTCGCGGTAGGGGGATACTCTAAGCAGCCGTTGAGCCACATGTTCTTTTGTGAGCTTGGTGGCAGGGGATGAAAGGTGGGAGGCCTAGACCGATAAATCGTACTGTCACCTGTATGGTGCTTATTGCTTAGGCCAACGACAGGCGTACATCTTGCCAATCACCATGATGAACTTTGTGGGACCTCGGTCTGACAACGTTAGACAGGTGGCATTAGAAACAACAGCAATACAGAAAAAAGAAAGTCTCTAATTCAGTGCTTCTCAAACTTGCCATAATGCGACCCAATTTTCTATCATAATTTTTATCGCGCCCCCCTTTGTACAATAACAATGTATTTAATTCAATAATAATGTACTTTGACCCTGAAGTTACTAAACGACTTGAATAATAAACCGTACAAATTATCAAAACATTGAACTTTGTATGTAATTTTGTTTGTGACAAGACCATAGGGCACTAGCAATTATTAAACATGTTTTCAACTTGGTATTGATGAATTAATGATCAAATGCATTGTACAGTAGTGATATATTTATAAGTATATTATGTCAGTGTAGATGCGTATTTTACTTTTTATTATGTCATAAAATCTTTTGTTTTATTTCCTTTCAGTAAATTAATAATTTTTTAAAATCTTTTATTTTCGACTTCTCGATATTCTTGCGCCCCCCTGGCAGGACTATCACGCCCCCTTAGGGGGGCGAGCCCCACAGTTTGAGAAACGCTGCTCTAATTAGCTGATATTTAAGGTTGTCAATAGTTATAGAAATATTGCATAAACATTGACACTGAAGGAAAATTCTTTGAAAGTGCTTTTGGAGAATGTTATTCCATGCTGAATTTACACGTTGACAAAGTTGAACTTTAGAGTAGTGGATGTTTGATGATCGGCACTCAGTTGCTGACCTTAGATACCTTCGTTGGATAATCAAAAAAGACTGAAAAGTGTTCTGTTGAATTGTGGCAGTAGATAATACTTGAAGTTAAGGAGAAGTAACATATGTCAATCCTTAGAAATTTAGCGCTTTTGTTGAGAGAGAGTGAAAATGATGTTAAATAAAACCTAATGGCCCACAAAAATATAGCATCCAGTCAAGTGTGATTCTCAGATACATATTACCGCAAATTAGACATATTACTCCAACAATATGAGGCTGTGATATGCAAAGAAATATAGGAACGGAAATATAGAATTTACTGGAGCTTTCTTTACTGCAGACAATGTCAAATAGTACGTTAAATCTGATTAATTAAGCAGAAAATGTTAATCTTGTATTACAATTTATTAATTTGTTGTATGATTAATTTGTGCCATACGTATCCAATGGAATTAATTTCATCTAAAGTACATTTTGTTTCTCAAAAGGATTATAAACTATTTATATATGCAATAAATTTTCATCAGTCTATCTTTAAAACCTGTGATGACTACACCAACGAGGCGAGTTACCAGTAGCTCTTGAGTTTATATTTTGATAGATAGCGTTCACTCTTTTTCACTAAAAATAAATCCCTCGACGTACTCAGTAATGAGCAATTGAACAACATATTCGAATAGGTGCCATTACTTACTGTTCTAACATTAAAACATGTTTATGATAATAAAAAAATAGTTCCATCCTTCTCCTTACCGATAATAATTAAAATACAAACATTTGTTATATATAATTAAACTATATAATTAATTTTAAATACCAGAAGTGTAAGATTTTTTTTACTTTTTGTACTTGTTTTGGTTCATATATATATATATATATATATATATATATATATATATATATATATATGTATATATAATTTGATACACAGTAGTTCTAATCCTTTGTAATCTTACCGAGGTGTAGAAAGCGCCAAAAATTTCAACCTTTTTGCATGATTTTCTCATTGCGTTTTATATGCAACTAGTAGTATATCCTTGAATATTAGAGATACATAAAATAGTTCAATGGTTTTCAGATACTAATATTAGTATAAGTTTAAACAACTATGCACAACCTACATTAAGAAAAAATGTCATAGTGCGGATATTATATTATGCGTATAAATGTTTCAGTTTTAAAATTTTGACTCATAAACTATTAGAACAGATTTCCAACGTTCCTTACCATAAAAATTAAACAAATACCTAAATAAATATTGCCAATACCTTCCTAAGTATCAAAGAACAATAGCAATCAATGATTGCATAATACAACAGATACCATATATCAGAAAAAAATACTTCTGAGGAACAATACAAAAAACGAAATAGGGTAGAATCTATTTCAATAACATTCCTTTGGGAGCGAAAGAGCATCCAAGCATTGCTGAATCACCCACTGCAAGACTTCCCGTTTTTCCTTTATGCTAACATCGGAATTTCTAGCCTTTCTTATAGAAAAAAGTAAAGATTTTGTTCCATTCTCTAGATACACACGCCAGTCTACTAGACGTCTAGGCAAAATACAAAATATGAGTTTTGCCACTGTCTGATCGAAGTGTGATCTACAGTCTACACTAGGGAAAGAATTATTTTTTTCTTCTGGAATGGGTAGGATGTCCAAACAAATTACGACTGGATACACAAATAGCTAGTTCGCGAAGAAACATTTTTGAAATATTTATATCCCATAGTGACTTGATTCAAAATACGCCCCCGTACATACATAGACTCCATTCTCGTATGATTCATTCAAATAATTGATTTTTCTTCTTGTAGAGCTTTTTCTGATAAGGATTTTATTTAAATATTATTACACAGTACACTTTGTAATTTTTTATTGCTTTTTGATAAAGTTTTATGAGATGTTCCTGTTGTTTTTATATCACCATTACTCATTTACTAATAAAAATGCACTATTCACAGAAATATACTGATTTTATTTGATATTATTAAGAAAATGACGCATTTTTTATTGAAATAAGAAGTTGTTAAGAGGACAACCGGAAACTACGAAACGTGCTGAAATTTTATAATTTCAGAATGATCCAAATCTAAATCTTCAATTAATTTTTTTTATGAAAGATATATTTCTAAATATTGGATTTGACTTCATTATTATGATCCAATTAGTTTACTGGTTCATCTTAATCAATTTAATAAGAGCATAGAATAGAATTTTATGTCGAATAAATGCTTAAATAATTAGTTCTAGAAGTTCACATATTGAATAGTAAGATTTACTTGTAAATGTTAATGTACAACTTGATTTTGTAGAAAATTGTTTATTAGCTTTAACATTTCCAGATTATATGCAAAAATTTAAATTGCAATCAAAATTTTAAATACTAATTTTATGAAAGAAAATATAAATAACAAATAAATAATCATAATTATTTCCTACAATGAGGAAATATTTTTATTGAAATTAACATAAAACTTTATATATATTTGAGAAAACTATTTGAATTATTCTCATTAGTTCAGATATTTATACATAGTTGTAAAAAATTACAATTATGTTTGACAGAATTATTAAATGTATTCCTACTTTAAACAACAGTGTAAAAAATACTCAGATAAATTTCAAATAAAATGGTGAAGGGAATGTCATGCTCCTTAGATCTTTATAATTATTCCAAAAAAATATCTGGAAGTAAAACAATTGAAAAAAAAAAAAAAATTGCCAAATTGGACAGAAAAAGTACACGAAATAAATGCATTTGAAAACAAATAAAAAATAAATAACAATAAATATGCAAGCTACGAAAAACATTCTTAAAGAAATTAGAAGAAACATGTACTTTTCAGATCTATTAATAATGTTGTATGCACCAAAAATCCACGGTATGAAGATCTCTCTCACCAAGATAAATGAGTTTGCTCTTAAGTAAAACCAAAGTAAAAAAGCTGTTGATGCTGGATTAAATAAAACCCCATGCAGTTTGTTTAAAACATGAGCTTTTTGCATTATGACGAAAAAAACTAATTAATGAAATTTAGATGAATTTCAAATCATTATGGTTCGTGTACCTGTGGACATAAATTCCAGAAATAATTCTTTTGGTGAGCTGCTTATGTTCAATTGCTGTGAGGACTAGACGAAAGTGACTTACGAATGGTGAAGCAACAAACCATTGAGCCAGTGTTTTCTTGGTCAAGGCAAGGAATGTTACGCATTGTTTATCATGACTGTGGGACTTCAGCAATCGACATCACCAGAAGCTACAACTCTGGCAACTCAGATGGCGTATCATATGGGACTGATGTTTTTCTTCATCACAGATTGTAAGTGTCCGTAGAACATCGCCATTGGACCATAGAATGGACGAAATTCTCCAAGCACAACGCCACACACACACACACAAGTGCAAGAAATTAATCTTTCTTTTTAAACACAATGGCGGGCGACATAAAGTTTACCGAGTTTCAACGAAAATCCTAGCATGGAGGAGCATAGTTGGCTCGATACAAAGCTAAGTTGGTAATATCATGTTGTAAGCGATGTTTAAGTAGGACACAATAGAATCCATCATACTCGTCCAGCAATATCGTTTAAGTGCAATGAGTACATCATTGCAGACTAGAAGGTACATTCCACTGCAACAGTGCTCTAGCGGATAATGCCGTTTACCAACACTATAAAGTACCTTGTCAAAAAGGTTGAATAGTCAGGGAGTCTTCGAAAAACATTTTGGTATATTCCTTAGAATTAATCTGACATGAATGCAACCAAACTTCTGCGGTTCCACCTGGCACATCGAATTTAATTTCTTGCCTTAAAAATGATCAATTAGACAGCTGCAGTTTGATGATTACGCCATACATCAGGTTGAACCAGTGTATAGACCTATATGTCTTTGAGAGAGGTTCTGTGTGCGTTCAGGATATAAAAATAATAACCTTATACTTTTATATTTACCCTTCTAGATTCTTAGGGTCTTCTCGTGTTTTGCGGCATCACAGTTAAAAAGATAAAAATATAATTTTTTTTTGTTCTATACTCTTTTATTGAATAAATGACAATTGAAAAATATATTTGCAAAATTCTGATTTTTTTTTTAAATCGTTAATAATAACCATTATACCCAAACATAGATTTAATACAAATATTACGTGATTCATTATTATGTAAATATTTTTACTGAGTGTTGTGAGGGGCTCACGCGTCTTTTCTTTAACATGACCTCTAGGTTCTTTGGGGGCCAAGATTAATGGTAACTCTTTTCCAAACAAAACCCAAGAAGCGAAATGTGAAAAAGAAATGCGAATAAGAAAGCTTTTAAATAACAGAAGTTTCAGTAACTGATATGGGATTTTGGGGAATGTCATGTGTGAAAGAGATACAAGCGTGAATTGGCAGCCAATTGTGAAGTTACCTCGAAGATAAATCATTAGGTCAAAGTGCATACCATTGCACGCGCGCCCAGATGCCTCTTCATAAGATTTAATCTAAATTTGGATTAAGGTAGGATTGATTATTTGATATTAAGACTCGTAATAGTATTAGAAGTGATGGTAGGCGGATTTAATTATTTATAGTGGTCTAAGTTACGCGATTCGCTTTAACTATTACAGTGTGTTTGTTCATTGTAGATTCTCGCCTAAAGCAATATTATCCAAATTATTAAACAATTTAAGTTTCATTCTTAATAAGGTCATATTAATAATTAAAATGTCAATTCCTTTTGCAAACCCTACACCTCTAGCTCACGCTGTCAGTCAAAGATAAGGTCACCAAAGGGGGTGTTATCACAATGTGCAATTAATTCTGCTTATATTGTAAATTGTATTGCAATGTCTATCTGTATTAATATATTCAACCTTTCATCCCTTCAATGGGTCGCTAAAATGAGTACCAAGCTCGCTTGTTAACTTAACACTGGGGGTTTTCGCGTCAGACTGACCACCTGAGTGGGACATCTGTCCATGCACCTCAGGGCCGAATGTCGCGTATACTGAGTTGGGCTCAGTAGGTCTTGTCCCTCATGGGATGTAGTGACACTGAGTTAAGTTATTAATATATTATTAAAGTTTCCACATAATGTTTAAATTTCATTCTATGCTTTTTTAATTTTTTTTCTAAGATGGATTTTTCCCAATACATTAATAATTTTATAACTTAATTGTATTAATGTATTGACGAAAACATTATTATTATTTATTTTTAGCACAATAATCTTAATTTGATTTATTCTATCATGATAAATGTTAAGGGTTATTGTCTATTCTCATATATTTCTGTTCCAGTAAATTTTTACGAGTCAATGCTTAAAAAAAGTATCATATTGATGTTATAATATGTGAATAAAATCCTAATTTGTCTTATTTTAAGAGCTTATCGATGCTTAAGAGTAGGATTGGCCATGCCAGTTCCGTGTCATCGAATTTATTTACTTAAATTCGAAGCAACATATAAATGAAAGAAAACAAATGTTAGTGACATAAGGTGACCATCTTTTTTTTTCCTGTGACATTTGGGAGATTTTGGCCAGTTTGACATCCTTATTTATTTTGACAGATTCTTTTAGGATGTTCTTTTTATTTCTTTCACTACTCTCACCAAGAGAGATATAGACTGTCCATTTCCTCTGACCTTTACTATTGATCTTCATTCATGCTGATTCTTCCATTTTCGAAAATACTGAAATAAGGCAACCACAAATAGACTTTTTGTTCCCATTTGGGAATGGTACAATAAACAAGTAGGGGAGACCGGGGCAAAATGACTGTGTTGACAATTTTTGTTGTTCATTAATTTATTAGTAAGGTTAAAAAAAATACATGAAGTGTTAGAGTAGCCCTTTGTAGTATTCAATTTATTACCATTTTAAGTTTTAAAAAAACCAAACAATAATTTTATTTTTTCATAACCTTAAAAAATTGTCATCTTGCCCCAGTACCAGTGTAAGATGACAATACTGAATAACGTTGGACATGTTCTTTCTTTTGAATATGTTACATGGTTTAAGGTATCCGACTACGTTCGGAACCATGGTTTTGCAAAAGCGCATAAAGGGATTTTTTTCATGATATTTAGTGTCTTTTTAAATAGAATACATGTATAAATTTTTAAGGCCCTTTTTTAAAAAATTTATTTTAAAAACAATATTTTGGAAAAAAATTTAAATTAGAATAAACTTTTTTTCCAAATTTTTCCCTTTTTTAAAAATGCTTCTTTTTTTATTAATATTTTGCCTGTAAAAAGCTTAACTTTGTACAGAGGGTTAACTATAATTTTGAAAAATTAAAATTTTTTTTCAGAGTTACAACCATTTGAAATAATTTTCTGCGTATTTTCTTAAAATTTCTCCCCCTTTTGTTTTCGTAAAACATGGATAAACGGACTTCGGTTATGCATTTCAAAATTCTAGTTGAGCCTCTGTAGTGAGGTCTGGGCTGAATACGGGAAAATATTAAAAATTTTAAGAATTTTTCAAAAAAAGGAAAAAAGGGTTTTTCTAAGCATTTTTTCCAAAATATTGTGTTTTAATTTTTTTTTTCATAAACCTTTAAAAAAAAATTTTATACGTATTTTAACAAGTGACCAAATATTAAATATTAAAACCATGCCTTTTGAAAATCACGGTTTCGAACGTAGTCGGTCCCTTTAAAAAATGAAACTGTATTCTTGCAACTTTTCAAATACAAACTAAAAAATTAATGCATTGTGACGTAATGTTGAAGTGTTTAGTTGAGCAGCTAACAAGAGTCACAAGTAAAAGTGTCATTTTCATAAATGGAACATTCCTCATGCCACCACTATTGTCATTTACAGCACTGGATCCATTCTTCTGTTGGCGGGTCACAATATTCTTCTTCACAAGCAGGACACAGATAAGATTCACAGATTTGGTGCTGTTGCCGTTCATCGTATAGATGTCCAACATGTATCTGTCACAGCCACAAGCAAAGATATCTCCTTACGGTATTTTATGTTTCATAAAAAAATACTAAAGTTTTTTTTTGCTTGCGCGATTTCAGCATGCGCACTAATAATTGCGCGCAACACATCTATACGAAATTTCTACTCTCGTACTATGAAGTATTATATGATAAACATTCAGAAAATGACAGATGTGATTCGACTTTTCAATTAATCAGTATTCGAATTGGAGATTGGTAACAATAATTCTCACTTACCTCCACAAAAGTGTATATGTCTTGTCTTTTATTTATTCTTGTTCGTCAACATCATAAGTCTAAATGCGAAGTTTTTCACGAACAAAACTTACAATTTCCAAAAATCATATTTATTTTTTATGAAATAGTCATAAGCGTAGATGCGTTTTGCTATTACTGTCACATAATGTATACTTCATGGAATTTCTTTGAATAAAATTTTAGTACTCTAAGTTCAATTGGTACACATTTGAATTTTTATCTGTTTCAAATACTTTCATATATTCCTTAAAATTTTACCCAATTTACAAATATTTTCTATAAATTTCTCGGAGAATTGCTATTTTTGATGTAATGCTCAAGTTAGAATTTCAGAAGTTTGAATTTAGAATAAAAATAAAGAATACCAATAAATTTTATCTTCAACGCGTTTCTTGTTCAAGCATTTGAAAATCGCATAAACTATTTCTTCATGGTGGTGTTACAATCTTTGCATATTGTACTGCTGATTGCTTAGAAAAGATAAAAATAAAGCCTCGTTCTTTTTTTTTCTATTTTAAGCATTACATTATTATTATTTTTATACAATTGAAAAAGTTATGTCAATTGCCGAAGACATAATGAATACCAAATATATTTTTTTTCTGGACAAGCAAATGTCATTTTTATGAAATCCGATGAATAAATTACATTTTGTTTGTTTGATTTTTAACGTTTGAATATATTTTTGAAGCAAATAAGTAGTTAAAATTTAAGTTTTTACTTTACAACTAACATTTAAATAACGCGTAGATAATTTTAAATTGTTGCTTTCTTCCCCAATTATATTGTTATTTTAGGTATTCAATGATACAAAGTCATTTTAAATTAGGTTAACACCATAATGAAAAAAATTCATCTTTCCCATAGATGGTTTTTTACTTGATAATATTTTGTCTTTAAATAAAAGTACCCCTTGGTTAATTTTTTTTTTTTTTAAATATGAGGAATTGTATTAGTTATTTGATTCATAGAAAAAATTATTAATTACCAGTTTATAAAAAATCATTTTAATCTAACTAAAAAAACTCTTCGTAATTGTTAAATGATTTTGTTACCAATTATTTTTATTGCAGTATAATATGACAAAAATTTGGGGTTTATCGGGGAAAGTTAATGTTTACCATTGTTTTTGTTGGACCCATTAAGTGAACAATTCTTAAACATTTATCTTATTTTCATTTAGTTTAGGATAATTGCTTACTAATATCCTCTACTTATTGCCAAGAACTTTTTTTTGCATAAAAACTATTGTAGAATGTTTTATGGGGGATGATGTAAATGGACTCCATTTATTTTTTCCCTATCTCTTCTTTTTATTATATTGTTCACATTTTCCAAAATTCTTAACATATAAAAAAACTACATTTAAAAATTTTCAAATGAAATAAATTCATTCTTGTTTAATACAAATTTAAACAGTTGTATTACATACCACGTGTCTATTTACGCTCGTTTTTAAAGGATTTAAGAATTATAAATGAAAATAAATACTTAAAAATCTTATACAGATGTCGCTATTAGACATCAAAGTAATGTAGAATTCTTGTATTGCAATAGTAATTAGTTTGGAACTGAAGTCATTTTTTTTAATCCATTGGAAGTACGTCTATTGGAAATATGTGTTATTTAGCAAACAAATATTCATGTTCATTTTGAACCAAATAAAAATACAATACAATACCAATTTATAATTACATATAAAAGCTTCTATTATAATAATATTTTACCTGTATATCGCTCGGACTTCTCTACAAAGGTTTAACTATAATTTTTTTTTTTTGAAAAATGCACATTATTTTCAAGGTTACAACCCTTTGAAATAATTACCGGCGTTTTTTTCTTAAAATTTCTCCCCTCTGTTGTCGTAAAACATGGATAAACCCACTTCTAAGTTATGTATTTCAAACATTTTAGTTCAGCCTCTGTACAGAGGTCTGAGATATATACAGGCAAAATATTATTGTAATTGAAGTATTTTTCACAAAAGGAGAATATTTTGAAAATGGGTCATTCTATGTTCATTTTTGTCAAAATATTGTACTTAAATAATTTTTTATTGTAATACTATTCTTAAAACAATTTTTTTATACATTTTATAATCTAAGTGACACTAAACACCATAAATAATATCCCTTTACATGCTTTTGCAAAATCACGGTTCCGAAAGTAGTAGGGTACCTTAAATCAATAAAACGCAGAATTAAAAAATTATGTGTAAATAAATGCACAAACTACACTTATAGTTTTATTCGTATTTTCTATACATTATTATTCCTTATATTTTTAAAATAAGGTAATAGATACATCATTATTAATTGTTTTACTTTTAAGTATTCACCCGAACACTCAAATCAGCATTTTGTAGCTTCTATTTAAAAACACCTCTCATTGCATGCACCTTGAAGTAAGTAAAAAAAAAAGTTGTATGTACATCGTAAATCTTCCTAAATCCCGTACATGGAAGTCGTCCGACTGAGTAGTGTTTCGGACAAAATGTCGATAGAAGAGAGTTGGCTAATGGACGACTTAATGTGATTTATAAACTTCCAAAAGGGCAAATTTAACCAGATGAATAATTCAAGCTCCATTTAAACTGAAATATGACTTTCAGTTTGTGCAATACAAATATCAGTACTCCTTATTAATATTTATGACCTTTTGATACTAATGGAAGCTTAGAGAGATAACATGGCTACTTTTTGGATTTGTACTTGTTTGTTTACTTAGTTGTTCTGAATTTATGGTACTGAGTACCAATTACTTTTGCTTTTTTCTGTTATATCTGAAAAGTAATCTCAAAGTCCTGTTGTGAAAGTTTGGAAGCATCACGAGAAAGTATGAAAATTATTATTATTATCATTATTTATAGTTTAGTGAATTTTGCAGGAAGCTAGCAATTCATTATATTAAGTATTATATTCCGCAAGGGTTGTATTAGTCCTCAATATTTGGAAAATATTTCATAAGTAAATATAGTATTGCTTCATATAAAAAGAAAAACATATTTTAATTCAAAAATAGAAAAAAATCCATGACAAACCTTTAAAAACCTGAAAATAAAATTAAGCTTAGTAAGGTATTTCTTTGTAAGCACAATATCATTTTTCTTAACTATTGCAAATTGTATCACAATTTATTTACTTATTGTTTAAGTAAAAAGTGCATTGTGGTGTCTAAGTTTTCTCTGCACAAAAAGCTATGAATTCTACCTGAAGGATGAAATAACTGAATTCAATTTTTAATGTACATTTCTTAAGAACTTTTCAAACAATTACAAAATCTAAAATTCTATATAATTTGAAAAGTTGAAATGTTTGTTTGAACTCTGTTAAAAACTCCTATTTTAAAATATCGGAATACGAATATTTTTAATGTAAGATAAAAGCTCGAAAGTCAGTCCGGGTATAAGAGGGTTTGGGAAGAAGATATGGTCTTAAAAATAACTACTTTTAATCTAGCTTTAACACTTTATGAAATATAAAATTGTATATCTTAACTCTGGGATCAATCTGAAATCCTAACACTTAATCCGACTTTTAAAATTATTAAAAAATTAGCTTCAGGGGTTTCCTTGGGTTTTCCCGAACCCCAAGCCGGCAGCTCTAATATTTTACTTCCAAAGTTTTGGTGGATTCTTCAACGAATATTAATTTCAGAACGCGTGACCTTTCAGTCGCAATTCTCTTTTTTTTATTTTTTTGTTTCCCGTGAACAATGTTAACGATTCCCTTTTAAAATTCCCCTTACCCATCGTCGGGGGTTTAAATGGTTGTTTTTGAAAAAAATCAAGTCACTGATCCCCTTTTTAAGTCTTTTCGAGCTTGTAATTTTTTTTTTTTCAAAAAAAGGGGAAAAACATTTTCTTTTTTTTTAAGTTTCTTTTTTTTTAAACTTTAAAGAAAAATTTTTACAAAAAAAAAAAAATTTCAACCACCTTTTTATAATGGCATGTGCTAAATTTAATGTGAAAAATTTTAAAAAATATAAAAATTACTCAAAAAAAACATTTGTTGCTCTTATATATTTATGACAAAAAAAAAAATTTGTAGTTTATCAAGATTTGTTATTATTTATTTTGAATTTATATAAAATACTTGAAGTGGGGGGTTTTTTTTTCCTAATTTTAAAAAGCCATTTAAAATTTTTAAGGGAAAAAACTAATTTTTATAAAATTTTTTTAAACTAAAAAAAATGATTATTTAAATTAAGAAAGAAAAATATTTGGGGTTTAAAACTTTTATATATTAAATTAAATTAAAGGGTTTTAAAAAAATGGATATTATTATGTATCAACTTAAAATTTTGAAATAACTTTTTTCCTTCCTATGAAAGATAATATTTAAGAAATTCCTTTTTTTAATTGCGATCTCAAAAAAAATTTTACTCTATCTATTTCAATCATGAAAAAAAAAAATCAATATATTTTTGCAAATTTTATTCTTTTTATATCAATATTGATGGACGTTAAAAAAAAATTACATTATTTGATGTTTTTTTAACAATATAATTTCCCCTGGTTTACGTTTTTTAATGCATATTTCTTTCACAACTAATATTCTTTTTTTTTCTTATACATTTCATCCACTTTTAAATTTTTTTCCCTGCATATTAAAAAAATTTTTTTCCTTTTTTGGTTTTTTCCCTTGGGGAAAAAATTTTTATAATATCAACAAAAATTTTTTCCCCCCTCGGATAAAACCTTTTTTAAAGTCGGGATTTTTGTAGTTTCAAAAGTATAATACGTCTTTAAAAAGTATTGTACAGTTTTATGTTTTTCCCTAGTAGTACATTTATAAATTATTTAATTTCGAATTTCACTAAACATTTCATCCCTGATAATTGACTCCATTTGTTATGAAAAAATTTTTTAAATACCAAACTTTACCACTACTAAAAATAAAGAATTTAAGTAAATGTAATTAAAATGTAATTTTTAAAAAAAGTATTTTGCCTTTTTAGCAGTTCAGACTTATTTTCATATGGGAGCGCAAACGAAAAAATATAAAGAAACATGGGATTAATGGCAATGGTCGTTATTTTTAAACCCTGGTCAGAATGACGGGATGACCCAAAAAGACCCCCCCTGCTAAGGAAGGGTTTGGCCCCATATATATAGACTTTACCCTTCTATGGCGAGTCTCCTGCAGCTTTAAGTTCGAACCTATGACACTAGTTCACAAGTTCATGATCAAACCCAATGGGCTACGTAGGGGGGACTTTTTTTTAAAAAAAATTTTAACCCGGCACTTTTTCACGCAGGGTATGTATACCACAGCCCAATTTTTTCAATGCTCCTTCTAAACCTTTATTAGTAAACGATTTTTCTCGTGTAGCTCTTTAAAATTATATCCTTTGGGGGCCAGCTTGTGGGCGAATTCTAAATATATATTTATACCCTCTTCGGTATGCACCCCCGCGTGTCACCGTTCATTCTGAATGAAAGAAGTTTTAAATCTTCCTTATATGCCCCTAATTGTAGTTATAATGAAGAAATTTTATTGAAATAATTTTAAAGATAAGTACTTAATATAAAGTAAAAAATATTTTCAGATGAAAAAAAATTTTCTTTTTGGTTATGATGAAAGGAATCAAATGATGAAATGTATAACGCAAGTATGAAAACCACTGAATCGATCCAGATTTAGAAGAGGGGAAAAACTGTTGAAAATAAATGTTTTTTATGTGATACACAAAGACTTTTGGGAAGAAAGTAATTTTAAAAAAACAACTGGAAAACATCTTATCCCAAATTTAGAAGAACTTTAAAAAAAATAACATTGCGGGAAAAATAAAAAAAAAATAAAAAAAAAATTAACATTTTTGAATTTAAAGAATAGAAAGTTTACTCCTATATGTTTGTTTTTAAAAATCAGTTTAAAATAAAAAATAAGATCCAGTAAAAAATCGCACTCCCCCCAAAACGGTTAAAGGGGTGTATCTTAAATATTTTTTCCCTATTCTCATGGTTTAAAATCATAAGAGAATAAATTCAATTTATCTTGAATAATTATTTATAGGTCGGTTTTATAGGTTACTTTTCTTTTAAAACGCAAGAAAATGGAAAAGGACAACATTTCATAAATACTCTGCTCGAAAACTTGAACCTGATAAAAAACAATGGTATGATTCGTTAAGCTTTTTAGAAAATGTTTTTTTTATTTCATAAATATCATGAATTTTTTTATTAATTTCTCTTTCTAAAAAATAATATTAATTTTAAAAGGGAAATTTTTTTTTTTTTAATTTATTCTATCATCTAAATATTAAAATTAATTAATATTAATTTTTAAAGTATCATAAAAGTTATTGTTCCCCTTTTGGGAAAATTTTCGATTAAGTTTAAAAAATTAAATTTTAAAACTTTTCACCATTTTATTAAGGGAAATTTTTAGCAATAGATACCTAATAAGAAATAAATTGGTTGGGGAAAAATTAAAAATTCATCGGTTTATTCCATGTGACATTTGGAATTTTCCAGTTTTTTGATTTCTTGTGCGATTGTTCGGTATTTTTTCCCCCTTTTTCATTTCTTTCTCCAAACGATGGGAAAGGGGTTTAAAAGCAAGAATCGGAAATGGCTTTTTTGAAGTTGATCGGCGAATTTTAAAAAATGCTGAAGTTAGACAACTGAAAATAGAAAACTGTTTCATCGCTCCAGGGAATTTTATAAAAACAAATGCAAAACTTTTCAGATTTTATGAAATAGGCTCAAAAATTTTTTTAATTTCCCTTTTTTTACGAAATAATATCAAATTTGTTTTTATTTTTTTAAATAAACCCTACCGATTATTTTTTTTTGAGATGTTAAAAATGTATAATACAAAGGGTTATTACATACGTTTGTTTTTTTAAATTTTATTAATTTATAAATTTAAAAATATTATTTTTTTTTTTTGTTCTTAAGAGTTTAATTTTTTTTAAAAAAAAATTTTTTGAAGTGGGTTTTCGAAATAGAGTTTCATCTGCATATAAATTTAATTTAAGTATATACCAAAAAATTTTACCTGAAAAGTTAATGAAATTTTAAATTTTTATAAATAATTAAAATACTTATTTTTAACCAATTTTTTTTGGAATTCCAAATACATAAGGAATTTTAATATAATGGAAAAAAGTTCTGTTTTGCTTTTTTGAAAGTTTTCAAAAAAAAAAATCAATATATAATTTCCAAAATGTACAGTACATTAAATAGAAAAAAAAACAAAAAAAAGCAATCTTCAAAATACACCCATGAAACCACAGAAAACTTTTTTTAATTATTACAATAAAATGCAAACTTATTATAAAAGTGATGCAAATGCAGATATTGTCAGAAGAAAGACATCACATAACATGAGGATACGAAAACTAATAATGGCTAGCGCATGTAATGCAAGATTTCAAAAAAAAAGAGGAGAAAGGCATTTTTAAATTACCTAATTTAAAAGGGAATCTTTCTTGTTATATGGCTACAAGAAAAAAAAAATTTTTCTTTACACTTGGGAAAAAAGCTTCAAGGGAAGTTTTGTCTAAGAAATAAGTTTAAAAAAAAAAAAATTTTGCTTCACGTTTTAAAAAAGGCCAAAAGGGAAGTTAGGCTGTAAGAAGGGAAAAAGCTCGGGAAAAAAACAAATGGGGTGTCCAAAAATCCTCAATAATCATCCATCCATCAATCATCCCAAACAATCGAACTGAAACCAATTAACTATCATTATTGAACGCATGGTAACCGAATTTGATGCTTCCTTGAAAGTATCCGCCCCTTTAAAATTGATCATTGAAATTTTTGCTAAAACTTGCAAAATCACTCTTTATATAGGAACACAAAGACTGGTATCTCATGGATGATGTTAAATATTTTTTATATAAATTCAGTACCTAAAAAGGTTTGCAGCACCAGTTAATATAAAAGAATTAAAACCCACATCAACCTTATATAAAAAGGGGAGAATGTTAAGTAGTAGCCGAATTGTTCGTAGAAAGGGAATTTGATAAATTGATACATAAAAAATATTTTCAGGAAAACATCAATTACATCAGATTATTATTGTAATCAAATTAACCTGTCCTGTTTTTTTTATATGGAAAGTTCAAAAATGCTATTTATTAGACTTTTTTTAATGGAATATAAAACAACAAAAGTATGTTATTTATTCAAAAATTTTGAAAGTAAGATATTCATATACTTAATTATCAAAAAGGGTTTTTTGATGATTTAATTTTTTTTGTATAGTATTTACTAATGAAATGTCTGAAAATGACCGTATTATTTACAGATTACCGATTTGGGGGGTATTATTGGGGAATGAGCTTCCTTTCTCAAGAGTTATTTGATAATAGGTGTTTTTATTATATTTGCCACTGAACTATTTTAATTTGAAGGTATTATATTTTTTTCTAAATGACTAGTTTATTTTTTATTCTCTTTTGGGAAAACAGTGCTCTATCAACAAAAATTTCGTTTT
>BMAV01016292.1:0-10027 GCA_019973955.1 Trichonephila inaurata madagascariensis
TCCCTAAAACCCAGGAGGTGTTTTCGTGGAACCCCTAGAACTATAAAGTAGTTTAGTAGAACCCTATTCTACGCATACACTTAGAATGATATACCTTAAATTAATATTTAAAGTAGACCAACACATGATGCTATAGGAATTTTATATGAAGGCAATTAAAAAAGTGTTTATTTATTAATACAAAATTTTTATCTACTTTTAATATAATTTACTCATTAATAATATTAATCTGTGATCCAAATGCCGCCTACTCACGCATTATGTTCGGTAACTCGGATATGTGTTTGCATTTACTCACACAAAATGTCGAATTGTAGGTCTGTTGAAATTATCTGATGTCGCATTTCATAGTCTGAGTTTCATTTGTTTCCATACTTTGTTTTTGCAGCCACTCACGTTGAGAAATATTTTTCACTTAAACGCTTTGTTCTAAATGGCATTAAAATGTTTATAGCTGTGAGTATTTTGGATGCATTTGAAATACACAATTTAGGAGCTGTTCTTGCTTAAATTAAGATGTTTAACATCGAATCTATTTATATGTCGATAAGTTGCTTCCTCTCTTTTATTATAGGTGTTTTTTCCACAAATACGCAGAAAGGTGTATTTTCCTCTAAAAAGCTATTTAGTTTTGAAAGACATTCTCAGTGGAGTCTCGTGTCCTTAAACTAGTCTCCGTTCATTTTTATTGTTGATCAGTCGTACTGGTAACTTCGTTTATCGTAGCTAAAAAATGCCAAAACGTAAGTGCTTGAGGATCAAAGAAAAAAATTTAATTCTTCAGGAAAAGGATAAAGGCACCAAGAAACTTTTCTTGCAGTTTTTTTCTTTTTTCTTTTTTTTATACGTAAAATATATAAAATAAATGCATAAAAATTTACAAAAGGTGTGGATAATTACTTTTTTTTAAATATATAGTGTTTATGAATTTAAAACTTGTTTTGTGTGTGGTTTATAAAAAAAATTAAAAGATGAGAACCTCTATATAGCGAATTTTCCATATAACGAACCTTTTTTGGGGGATTTAGCGACTTCGTTATATAGAGGTCCGACTGTATTTTCTTGTATTATTTTTCTCTTCACGCGAAAAGATTTACCCTCTGGGAATGAACAAAATACCGAAAACACCAGCCACTAGGCAAGATTTAAGAGGGGTGTGGAAGGAAAAAGCGAGGTGGTTTCACATATTTCGTAGAAAGGTGGCTAACTTGGCTTTGAAATACCCCCGAAAAAACCTATGACACGAGCCAATTTGTTTTGTTTGTTTTGTTTTGTTTGTCCGAGCTATTTTTACCCTCCACTTCTACAAACGCCAAACAAAAACATCCGACAAGAGGAACATCATGAAAAAAAGTATGCACAGAGTTACTTAGACGCACATTGCATCGGTGAAATGAATAATAAAATGGACGACATCGAACAATTTGTGGACACAATTTTAACTAAAAAAGACAATGCAAAGAAAAATATCAAATTATTTTTCAAAAACTCAATATAAAATTTTTTTTTTTTAAAGTACTTGAAAATTTTGTAATAAAATTTCGTTAAGGCTGCCTTCGGTAAAAGTACGAGAACTTGAACTAAACGCGAAGCACATTTTCAGACAGAAAAAATGCCTCAATTTCTATGGAAATTTGCAATATTATAACTTATACCTCTGTTAACAATATAGTGTTTTTAAAAATGCCAAAATATTCCATGAATACTTTCTTTTTTTTTTTGTTATAATACGTGAAGGCATAACCCATTTAACATGACGGTATAGGAGAAAAAATACGAAACACATTTTATGCCAGAAAAAATGAATAAACTCTGTTAAAAACGGGAAGTATGATAAAAAATTCTGCTCTCTAAATGATAGTGAAGCTAGAATTTCATATTAATGTTTCATTTCTTCTATATCTGAAAAAAATGTTCAAAATTGGGGTCCTATTCTTTAACATTAACCGAAGACAGCCTTTTCTTGTGAATGTTTTTGTCTCATTGATTTTTATGAAATAAATGCACACATACATATCTATGTAAATAAAATGTGATTTAATAAACTTGATTTTGTGTTAAATATATATATATATATATATTTGCAATATCCTTTAACACTAAATTCTTTTAGCTCGAAAAATTATTTCAGTCCTCACAGTTTCGTGTTAAACAATTTCCACTGCACTAATAGCATCTTTTAAAATAAATTATTAAAAGGTTTAAATCTTAAACATTTCTTATATATTTTTCCTTACAGTGTATGGATTTATATTCCATTAATATATATATATATATATATATATTTTTGAAAAAGCTTCGAGAATTTGTTAAGTTTTTGTTACACTATAAACAAGATGACAACTATTTGTATCAAAATTAAAAACTTGTCGATGAGAAGACCCCTGTAGCGCTCAGTAGTAAAGAGATATCCAAAAGAAATATAAATATGACGGATTGTGTCTGGAGGGAATAAGAACCATAAAATGCAAAAAAGAAAAGAATTAAAAAAAAAAAAAAAAAAAGGAAAAAGACCCCACATTTATGGCAAATTAAGACCATATGGTCGTGAAGTAACTAGAGAGTACAGGGGGAGTGATCTATTGTTACCCAACTCCCCGAGGATAGAGGGTCAGGGAAGAACGGAAAGTACTTCAGTATATATATATATATTGAATGACCTTGGAAAGCAGGAGCAGATTTCTAAGGTCTTATCTACAATTGAATTTTCTGAAGGGACGCGTCATTTTATATACTCTTTGTATGTTCAGTGGTGTGTACAGATTCCTTTTACGGAGGGGTTTTTTACACGAAAGCACAGAGACGTACTTTTTATATTAAAAATAAAAGATGTGTTGGCCTGTGGGAAAGAGTGAATATCCCAGCTCCTCATCCCATTTTGTACGACATTGTGTATATTAGGATAGATAGCGGATATAAGGAGGGAAAAAATATTATTGACAGAAACAGGGCCGATCAAAGCAGGTGCACTGCGCTTGCATCACTCACGGGTGGCCAAAACAAGGGGCGGATGAGGGCAGCTTTTCCACTTAGTCACACTAAGTCCGTGCCTAGGGAGCAAAAGAGCGGTAATGGGTACCGCTCCAGGGCTGGCTCTAGCAGTTTTACCGCCCCGGACAAAAATGGAAAATGCCGCCCCTCTTCCCAAAGCAAAAAATTATAATTAATATATATATATAATTCTAATATCCTAAATAAAATACAAAATAATTCGAAATCAACCCTTTAAATTACCGTTTTTGATTCACTGGCTGCTAGACTGAGGGGGTCCTGTATCCAAATTCGTTTTGGACTTTATTTTTGCGGGGAGGGGTGGATTTTACATATTCGATGTTTTCAACCCTTTTGGGGCCCCCGTATCATTGATACGGGATACTCGCTTGTTATGATTTCAAAGAGTAAAATGTAAGAAAAAAATACTCTTTCCGGCCAATTTCTTCGAAAAAAAAGTCTACTGATGGTAAGGATCACAAGCGCCTTTATTTTAATTTATAGTAACTACACTCAAGACTAAAATAAAACATCTCCTGTGGCTCTCTATTTACTAAAAACTCTTATTACCCTTGTCCCCTTTAGCATTGCATGGGTGAAAGGAATTACCGTTATGACCCTACTTCTGGATGGGGAGAAGGTAACCAGTAAAAATTGTGTAAAAAATTCCTTTCATAATTTAAATATACCCCCACCTCAACCCCTTTAAGTTTCAAAGTAAAATAAAACGACATTAAACATACAGGTACAAAATAAGGAAATAAGATACTTTAAAGTAATTCCACAAATACACCCCCAATAATATTTCAAAAAGTTTATCAAATTTTTTGTAACAAAAAAAATTTTTTCCCAAATTTGATCAATTCCCCTTTTAAAAATTTCCCCCCGGGAGGGGTCCGGCCTAGAGCCCCCCTGAAAAAGAGAGTTAGAGGAGTTATAGAAAAAAAAATTCTTTTATCAGCTATTAGATCTACAGATTTAAAATTTAACAAACATGTTTTTTTTTTTCACTAAGATTTTAAAAAGTTTTTTTTTGGGCTTATTTGGCAATTCACGTAAAATTAACTCTTAAAACTTCTTTATCCTTCAATCTGTTTTGTTTAAAAATCAAAATTCCAAAAGGGATAAAAATTTTTTTTTATCCCCAAGGGGGGGGGTTAATTTTTAAAAAAAACCCCCCCCTTGGGGGACAGAGGCTTTCAGAGGGGCAATAGTATGTCCAGAGGAAATTAGGGGGCGTTGAGATGGCAGGATTAACCAAATATAGTCTAAAAAGGATTAAAATACACGCTGATTATATACTAACAAAAGTCAACTTCAATACTGGTTACCTTATGTTGATTGTATGTATTTAAATCATTTCTATCACACGTGTACGAAAATTCACATATTTCGGTAGTTTGGGAAATGGATGAAAAACGCGTAAAGATTTCATTACATTTAGATCTACATAAAAGTGAATGATCTAGTAAATTTTAATTACTGCAGTCTACGTGTTGTCTTTGTCTGTAAGTAGTAGGAAAAATGTTTTGTCCACTGCATTTCATTACGTTTATTATCCCAGAAACACAATTAAACATGTCAACCAGGAATCAACGAGTTATTCTTTAAATGCTGAAACTGTCAATTTATTTATTTTGAAAGCAATAGTTTATTTTATGAATTACTTCGTATCATCAAAACCCCCGCCTATTCTTATAGCTAAGGTAAAAATTTTTTTCACAATGAAAAGGAGGACAAAATATTCAAGAAAATATCACAACTTAAATATATGGAACGTTCTATTAATTCAAAAAAATACCTAATTTGCTTAAAATTCTTTTTTTTTATTACCTTAAAAGATTTTTTCCTTGAATGAATTTTTTATCAACATATCATTTCTAAAATATCGGGGTTGATTGATTAGAAAATTAACGTCGCCTGTTCAGCTACACGAGGGCTTTTGGCGACGGACCCGTATTTTTAACCCTGGCCAAAAGTGGACGACACCGAGCTGGCACCCCTCTCTAACACCCACCAACGGGAGGACTTTCAGCTCTCGACAGATTTAACGTGCATTGCTCCCCTACACGGCGGGTTTTTTAGGGGTACTGGGCTGGGAACCTGACAAGGCATGCCACGATCCGATACCCTTACCACTCGGCTACCGGGCCCCTTTTAATATATGGGAAAAGTTCGGGAAAAAAAATTTTCCTTCAAAACTGTTTTTTTACGGAAGCACTTGGCTAAAATATTAACATTCAATTTTGATTTCTCACTAGTCATTACAAAAATCATTAAGAACTAAAAAAACTCTTTCAACAGGTGCATTATTTCCCCAAAGGTAGCACAACGAAAATTTGGGTTTTCCAATTTTTCTAAATTTAATGGGAATTTTAAAATTTGTACATTCTACTTCTTTCTACTTCAAACAAAACAATTTTGCCACCGTTTTTTAATATCAGGCATTTCTTTCGAAAAAAAAAACTCAACGTAATGTTTTGTATCTGCCCATTTTTACTTGAGCCCAAAAGTCAAAAATACCTGAAAACTGTTATTTCTGTGATACTTGTTTCATGCCATTCTTTCGACATTTTGGAAACATTTTTTGGTTCATCACTGAATACACAGATTAAAAAGATCGGTTTTAAAATTTTAAAAGGATGACATTTTTTCGGGGAAAGGGAAAACAGAACCTATAAAAGAAAGGACTTCCTCTCAAAAAAGGAGGACGATTGGTCACCTTATTATAGCAGGTAAGCTAAATCTTTTATTCATCAATGCCAACAATATCCAATCTACGACTAAAATATATATTACACATTTAAATATATTTGTGGCAATAGTTATTTCAGATTCGCAAGTAAAAAAAAATTGGGGGCTTTAGAAAAAAGTTAAATTAAAAAAATATATTCTATTTGTAATTGAATATTTTTTTTAAATTTAATTCTTGTTTTCCCCATATATTATGTACGTTCTTATTTCTCTAGA
Organism: Trichonephila inaurata madagascariensis; assembly: GCA_019973955.1. NCBI lineage: Eukaryota > Metazoa > Arthropoda > Arachnida > Araneae > Nephilidae > Trichonephila > Trichonephila inaurata. The sequence continues at coordinate 5,962 of BMAV01016292.1, forward strand.
GTAGAAAGAGAGCGGTATCAAAATATTCACTAGAAAAGGGGGCGCCAGTTCAAAAAAGGTTGGTAACCTATTGTAACGTCGTGAGTAGTTAGCAAACAAGAAAATTTGTCACAGCCTCATTTTAAAATTAAAGCAGTATTTATTTGATTCTAGGTTACAAAAAAGGCCCAAAAAATTATCCAAGCCGGGCGGACAGTCACCGGGGTTCAACCCTTTTTTCCGAAGGCACTCGTAATCCCTTTTTTTTTTTGGGGCTCCTCCCCAGTTTTTCTCCATCAGGGCTCAATCAAGTTTTCCACCCAGGGCCCCCCCTTCTCTCGACTCCACCCCGGGTTCTCTCTCTGTCTCACTCGGGGCTCTCTATCTGTCTCCCCCAAACCCCCTTTTTTAAACCCCAGGGGCGGGCCCACAACACGCCCCTCGTTTTCCCCTCATTGGCAAAGGGCCAAAAAAAAGGTCCCCTCGTCCCCAGGCCACATTCGTCTCCCTTTTTGTGCGGCAAACACAAACACTTTCCCCGGGTCTGCCCCAAAACTAAGGGGCGCCAAAATTCTCATCCTTCTGAACACCCTTATTTACCCCACACCACCGGGGTTTTTAAAACCCCCCATTCTCTCGGCACCGGCCGGGGCGACGGGGAACTTTCATACGGGCTTCGCCTGTATGTCAATTGTCACCGGCTCGTTTTTGGTTTTGGAATTTCCCAGATTTGATGTCGGCGTTTGTCCGAGGTCAAAACAAATAAACAATGACCCCATGGCCACGTGTTCTTGTCACCTAACCTCTTTTTGGGGGAGCCATAAAACTTCACATGAATAGAAAGGGTGAGGTTCCCCCAATCGAAAACGTCACACTATGCTCAAAAAATATATTATAATGTGGATATCCCATTTGAAAAAGGTTAGATCATATCCTTTACAGAGGTCGGCAATTCTAATCAAAACGGTATTCCACATCAACGCCATCTAGCGTCCCTTTTAAAAAAGCCGACATCAACCTTTTTCGGGAGGGGCCCCCTAACACCCGTCAGAGAAACGTCGCATTTTGCGCGTCAAAAGGGGGTTTTGGGCCGCGCCAGGCGGTAAGTCTTAATAGCACCTTTGGCCCAAAACTCAATTCCTTCCTAAAAGTAATGTGATCTAACTTTCCATTCTTCCGAAATATGCTTATCCCAAATTTCCCCATTCTTTTGAAATATTCCCCATGTAAATACTCCCCATAATTCATAATAAATTATTTGGTTTTCAACCCGTTTCTTTCTTAAACTATTTGTCTATTTTATTTCAAAATTAACTAATACACCCTAAAAAACCCCCAGACACCACTCAATAAAACCCGTTCCCCGAAGAATCCGGACCCTTTTTGGGAAAATTTCGGTTGGATTCCCACATATATAAATGAGCTGATGGATCTGATTATCTGGAGTTTAACAGACATTTTATAATTATGAAATTAAAAAGGAAAGTTAAAGTAATAAAATCCGTTTCACATTGTTCGTGTCAACATTGATTATTTATTAGTGATTATATGAAATATCAAAATTCATTCATTCTCACAAAAATGAGTGCATTGTATTAGAAGAAATTCAAAAATCAACTCCTCAGGTGTTGTACGCATCGACTTGCCATAAATTTTACGTAACAAGATATATACATAGTATATGATTCACATTGATTTATATATGAATGAGAGAGACGTAACGGTTGTTATAACTGACGAAATCGAATTGTTGATGTGTCAGCAAATATATTTAATATGCCTTCCGAGATTCATAGCAGAAAAATGTGAACCTATAAAAAAAAATTTTTTTTTCAATGTACCGTATTTTTATAACGGATTTAAAAAAGTATTTTAATTAATTTCGAAAAATTATTTTTTTTTTGAAGTGATAACTTTTTTACGCGCATTTTGCTTTAGAGTGTTGTTGAATGATGCGTTAAAAAAAAGCCAAGCATTGTTACGCTCGGGTTTGTAACGCTCGTAACAATGGTAACAATATTACTGAATCATTTGGACTTAATGGGTCATGTATCGGAGAATTTTGTGCAGTGAAATGTAGAGCAGGAAATGGATAAATAGTTCTAATGGTTACCATTTATTTCCCCCAAAAAAATGTGTAAAAGATAATTATCCCGATTCATTCCCCAAAATTTAGTTGCCTACACTGAAGCCGGATCAACACTTCGGACAAATTGCCTTTTTATTTGAAGTGGGGGGTTTTTTGTAGATTTTTTTAAAAACAAATCAAAACCTTTTGTTGTGAAAGCACCCAAAAAGCGAAAAGGAAATGATTGACCCGAAAGGGGGGCGACGCCTACCCATCTTAGGCCAAGGAGCGAAGGGGGGACTGACCCGGGGGAAATGGTGTGAGCCCGGTTTCTCTTTACTCTGGGTGGCAACAGGGGGGGGAAAAAATCTCCGAAAATAGAGGGGAAGGGGAAATTTCCCCTAGATGGGGGGGTTTGGAGGGAGGGGGCGGCTATGAACGTGGCGGTTTAAAATTTAATTTTTTTTTGCATCCTTTTTAAAAAATGTTTTATTTAAATTGAGAAACACTCTGGGCCCTATCATTTTTTTCGCACTTATTTTGGTTTTTTGGGGAAAGAGTTGTGAATTTGAGATTGAACCTTTTTATTAGATTTTTAAGTTCAAAATTCAATTCAATTATGTCCCAATGATCCCCAAAAGGGAGCCGACAAAGTACGGAAAAGATTAAAAAGGGGTTTTTTTTAGATATTTAAATAATTTTGAATCCAAAGTATTTATAACCTATTTCAGCTACCATAAACCTATTGTTTCCTTCTTAGAATACAATTAATTCACAAATATGATTGTATATTTCGCAAAAAATATAACTTTGTTACAGACGTATGAATAATTTTATATGACAATACTAATATCCCTTTGTTTCTTATTCTCACCTAACTAACCCCTGAAATAACATTACAAAATTTGAAGTAATCACTTCTATATAGCGTGTGGTAGTAAGCACACGCACTTTTTTTCCCCCTCTTCTTTTTTCACATTTTCGTGCATTGTCATCCACTTCTGAGCGATGGTCCTAAGTTCAAGTCTCTAGCTCATCGCGAAGTTAGTTTAAAATCAATTACAAAATTCTACTCGAAAAGACAAAAATTAATAAAAACATGGTAAAATATAACGGACCGAAACTGGAGAAAGGCCACCCACACAGAATGGAAAAACAGCTGGAAAAAAATTGTTTTGTCTTCCTCGAGAGAAACTCGTACGACTTTCCCCCTGTCTTATCGGAAAAGATGTGCGTTTCTCTTTTTATGCTCCCAGTTTAGGTTCTATGTTTTCGCAATGCCAAGCCAAATATTTAACCCTGCATCACTCGCGCGAAAAAAACGATCGAAAGTTCTCCGCAAGGTATCTCATACCCAAGGGTGTTTACATTTTGTTTTTAACGTAAAATTTGTATTCTAAAGTTAAAAGGGAAGAATATAGTAGGAAGTATAATATGTGTTAATTACATTTTTCACTCATAAATTTAGTTTTTCTGTTCTTTTTATAAGGGCATTGATTCAGTATGTTTACACACTCCTTTAAACTCGTCGTCAGTAAATGAGATGTTTTATAACTGTGGATCTTTTATATATATTTATTTATTTATTTTTCTATCTGTATCTTTTGCGACATTGCCATCTGTCGATAGCTATGTCTTGGGGTTTCCACGTAAGTTAGAGGTGTGGGATTATCTCGGAAGGATATGAGACATTCTATAATTCTTAAATATGACTTTTATTAAGAATTTAACAAATTTCTTAGGGTATCGAACAAACTTATATTAAGTGAGAATAAACCAAAGTACGCCGTTTTAACTAACTCAGATCGCGCAATTAGATCACTTATCAATATAACTAATTAGATCCACCTAATCTCGTTTCGATAATATACTAGCGTTCAGAATATATTCTCCCTACCTTGGTGAATACCAATGATTCAATTACTTTCAGGTAGACTGGGTGGGTTCGGGGTGCAATGTATGCCCGTATAGATTAGCAGGTGGGAGTTTGATTCTAAACCGTCGTTTCCCCACTTTTTT
>BMAV01016293.1:0-13613 GCA_019973955.1 Trichonephila inaurata madagascariensis
TTTCTTTTTTTCCTTAACTATTGGGCTCTTTAACGAACTGATTCCCTTTCATTTTTCACAAACGCCGGATTCATTGTTGGTTCAGTTCCGTCCCTTGGGTGGTAGAAACTGGATCCGTGATTTCAATTGAAAAGTCACTCCCCGAGTTTAAACATACCTCCTTTTCCTTCTCGTAAAGAACTGCTTTACTAGCGTTTTTGAGTCACAATCGTATTTATCATACGCAAGCTCTTTTCACTTGACTAAATGAGTTCCGCGGTGCGGTTACTTAATAGGTAAGGTTCGCTTGAGTTGCTATCAGGTTTAATTGCAGCCTTTGTGTGAAACACGCCTCCCTTGGTCTTAAATTTTACCTTTGCGAGAGGTAAACAATGGCATACATCATCCTACGGGCTTTTGACTCAAACATACTCTCCCAAATAATCGTTCTTGTCTATGCAACTACTTGCACACAAATCTATGGTAGATCCGGTATCTCTTAAACATTGACGCTCTACGCCATTTATTTCAAATAGAACTTTAAATTTTTCAAAAGAGTCCTCATCCTCAGAGTTTACTCTTAAACTAGCTACTGTTTCAAAATCGTCTTTCATAAGTTTAGGACAAGCGGGTTTAATGTGCGCCACCTCATTGCAATAATAACAAATAATGGTTTTTTTTCTTTCGAATGGTCTCTCCCATTCCCTTTCACTATCTCTCTTAATTTGCGAAATTTCCCCGGAAATGCATCATTTCTAAAGGGTTCCTTTTTTAAAAGACGTTAACGGGCTTATATTTTTCGCAAAAAATTAACCTTTTACCTACGACCGGTTTCTCACCAAATTGCTTCCGTTTTCACCTACTTTCATCGTATTTTGTTTTCTATGTACTTTTTTCCCGCTTCGAAATGGTCTAATTTTTCCCAGCTAGATCAGTAACGTCTTAAATTGTCCCATGAATCGATAAAATGGTCCACTACCCTCAATGGGAGCTCTTTTCAATTGCTCAGTCACAAAATTCCCCTTAACTCCTTCAATTCTTTTATTTCCATTGCAACCAATTTTCAAATAAGACCTTAAGTCAAAAAACTAAATCTGACCATAAAGTACCTGGTCTTCGCTGATGGGATTCAAACTTATCTCTAAGGGCGCAAGTAGCTGGAATCTATTTAAGAGTAATTTTTTAATGTGAGAATAATCGTCTTTTTTTTCAGGGAGTTCTATCGCTATCAATTCAGGCGATTCCACAGGGAGCAACGGAATGAATTGTGAAACCCACCTGTCGTCCCAAACTTTCTCCTTCTTGGCATGCCTCTCAAAAATTCAAAAAATAGAATTCAAAAAATTCAAATTTAGGCACCAAGTCTTTTAAATTAACACGTCTATTTACCCTTTGCCCTTCCAAATCGGCAGACGATACACTGACCATATCATTGGCGTTAGACAATCTTAACCGCTCCACCTCATATTTCCTAATTTTTCTTCTCTCCTCAAACTCTTGGTCCTTGCTTAGTATTTCCCGTTCTTTTCCCTCCCTTTCATTTTCCTCTAAAACTCCCTCCATCGTCGCTTTAATCGTTTCTATATCATTATTCTCATTTTATAAAATTCTATCCTTAATGTCTACTTTTCTGAGATCTTTCCACCCCTAATTCCCTTGCTACCTCTAACAAGTCACCTTTTCTTAATCTTAAAAGGAAAGTCATCATGCAATAATAAACAATTAAACAAGAGTACTACAATAAATTGAAGAAAACACACCTATACCAAAACAATACAATACTATTAGTACTGCTAAAATATTTCGAAGTAACTATGCAATAATACACAATAAACAACTAAACAAGAGTACTACAATAAATGAAAAAAATCACACTTATACCACAACAATGCAATCCTAATGGTATTTCTAAAAAACTGTAGAGTAATTATGCAAAAATTGACAATATGTACTTTACACTACAACCGTACGCCTCTATCAATATCATAAATTAAAAACTCAATTCTATGATTCTGGCCCCGTACACAAATTAACATAATAAAAACACACACTTTCATACTAAAACAACTCTTTTAGACTCTTGGCAAACAAAATTCATTAGCGCGAGCACAAAATTCACTTAAATTTCCAAAAAATACTAAGCTAACAAGTAAATAAATAGCTACTCTGCTCCGAGCATAATCTAAAAAAAAAAAGGATTTACCCTCTCGCAGAATGGGGTGCTGCGCCTTCCTTCCCTGGTCGCTTGAAGCACTTCTCCGTAGCTGCCCTTTTTTTCTTCCGCTAACTTTTAACTCAGCTGGTATAAACAGTCCACTCTCTTGACTGGGACAGTTTCTCTCGTATATCGCGCACACACACAAAAGGTCCGTTTCACTCGATTTAGAAGATAATCGTTTTTAATATTCAGGCGTAAATTCCAGCATTTATTCCATTTAAATCCCACCGCTGCCAGCAGATATATAAATAGTATAGATGTAATGATTTCACACAGCTCTGGGATAAACTATTTATTTCTCAGTAAGAAAATCCCCCCAAAAAAGTAAAATTAGTATATTCTTTCACAGTTCAATAGCAAAAAGGTCCACATATTTCGAGTCTCTTTCACATAAAATAATGGCGTATTTTCGCCTGCTGGAGAAAAGTCCTATTCAAATCATGCGTAAAAAGGGTTCACTCTCGGTAGTTCCACACCGAGTCTGAGTGAGTTCACTGGCTCCAAATTCGCCGTGCTCTTTCGCACTCTCTCCCGTTCCAAAATCCGCCTTACTTCGCGGATCAAGTATCGTTTTCTTTCGTTGATCGGGACTCAGACCATTCCCGGATATTCCAAGTTCGGAGACCTCCGTACTTCGCGGGCTCGTTATCGCTTTTTTCTATCGCTCAAGGGACGTCCAAACGGCTCTCTTCAAAATCCGGTCTCCCTTCCGGACTCTCTCGCTCTCCTTATATCCTCTCTATCTCACCTAATCATCCTTCTTTCATCTCTTGTTCTTTCGCCGCACTCGGTCTTGGCCTTCTTGATCTCTTGCTCAATGGGCGCCGATGGCTGGGTGCTCATTGTACGTTTTCAGACGTGTCGTCATCATCGAATCGCGGAAAATTGAAAACACAATGCTATGGCATCTCTTTTTGACAGTCCGGACAGCCTGGGAAAAAGGGTCCGAAACTTTGACCACCCAGTTACGAGATTCTTTCCCAGCAATTAGGGAAGTGTCTGGAATTTTCGCAACGTCATTCGGCAAGGGGCAAGGTATCTGTTAGGAAATAGGGGGAAGTGATCGGCTTCGTCACACTATTATGAACATAAAATATGTCTCAAAACTAGTTGATATGCACCTAAAAAAACTTAATTTTGTCAATATCTTCAAGAGCTAGTCGTAATATATAGCTAGAGAGAACTTCAAGAGCTAATTTCCGACGGTAAAAAAAATGTACTAATTCAAAAGTCACATTAAGTCCTGACTGTTTAACTATTAATGCTTCAAGACTCTTTTTTTTATACCTAACTTAACTGATTGATCCAGTAAGAGGTTTATTAACAATAATACTCGAGTTTGTACTCTTTTGTGTTATATATCATACATTTTTTAAATTTTTCCCTTAGACTTGCGCTAAGAAATGTACTATTTTGCGTAAATATCCATTATAAGCTTATAAATAATACATTTTTTTTTTCACTTTTTGGTCTGTTCCTTTTTCCTATCGTCCTCGTGAAGTTTTGTAGTGCGACGCACTCCCTTATTTATACATCTTAGAATACCAGTACATCTTCAATTACCGTATTCGATAGAAATATGAAATTTTATATTTAACATGTTCATTTTTTTACTCGTAGAATTTATATTAGAATTTTTCCTCATGATCTATTATTAAAATCGATTTGCATTTCTTGCAGTATAACCATTTAAGTTTTGCCACCGAAAATAATTCTTTTTTCTTTCGATGTTTTCACAAAAGGATTTTTTAAAATTATTTTTCTTACTGTAAATTATTTCAATATTGTATTTCAATCACCTTGGAATTTTGCGCATATATTTCTCGAATGTTTATAACTATTCTTTAAATTTTAGATTGAAGGTTTTTTTAAAAATATTCTTACAAAGTGGAAATCGCAATGATTACATTAATGTACTCGTCTTATATATTGTACATTTATACACTTCTATGATTGCAACAAAATTTTGAAGACTGATTAACTGACCAATACATTGGTAACTGTAACAACAGTCTCAAGGTTTATAATAAGTCTAATTACTGAATGCACAGTTGAATTAATGCCAAGCTTGGCGATTGGAGTCAAATGGTCGTGGCTGCGGGCACTAAAATAGGCTGTGTAAAAGAGTCGATGCTATCGAGGCTCGCGTTTGTGTGGTGTGGAAGTTTGGGAAGTAAAATGCCAGCTTAGGTGTTGTTTTCGTCATTTGATCGTGGTTCAAAATTATTCCTTACAAACCGAAAGATTTCCGAACGTGGAGTCTCTTGCATTCGGGGATCGAGACTGTTGGTCCAACTATGAGAATGTAAGATGTCAAAAGAGTAGGATGGCGGATCTCAGTAAAGTGTTTTGGAAAATACCCTTTCCGGATACTGATAGGGTACACGGTTTCTTAAATTTTTTTGGTGGGGAGACCCGTAATATTTATAAAAATTTTAAGGCATCCCGAAAGCATTTTGTGAGTGCAACTCTCCGTTTCTTAACTGGTACTGTTGCAAGGTGAGTACAAATGATGAAGCCGATTTTAAAAAATTTTAATTTCGAAACTACGGCAAACATTACAATAAGTGATACATGAATGGAAACAGCCAAGTTCCCCCACTAATGATCAACAGCACAGTGATTGAAATCCAAACATGAGACTACAGTGACATTTTTGGCGATATAACGAAGTGAGATTACTTCTTCATTTGATAGCATGAGGGCTCACACAGCTTTTTTGTCAAAAGGTATTTCATTTCAAATTAATTAAAGAAAACATTCTATTCATGTGGAAATCTAACCGAAATCTTCCAAAAAAGTTAGATTCTTCAGACAGCGGGGTTTTTGTTGGCGTGGTGTCTAGGGGTTTTTACGATGAATGGGTTAACTTCGAAAAAATAGACAACATAATTTAAAGAAAGAAACTTGTTGCAAACTAAATAATTTATTATGAGTTTTAGGGGAGAGTTTACAGGGAGAATAGTTACAGAATAGAAATTACACTCGCTTCCAAAAGTTAAGCACGAAGATGTAAAATGCAAAAAAAATCAGCAAATACTACTTTGATTGACACAAAATTTGGCAGTAAAGTAGCATATATATTTATACATAAAACAAAATCAATAATTATATACAGAAATGAAAACAATATTAAATTTTTGTAAGTTATCAGATGTCATACTGGAGACTTAAACAGAATTATGTATAAAGTGAAAATAAACAGCATAAAATGAAAAAAAAGGACATTAATAGGGTATGTGATCCCCTCATCTTAATGCAAAATTTACACCTTCTGACTATGCTTTCAATTAGGTGGTCAACCACCGCAGAATTAAGCAATCGCCATTCTTCTTGTAGAGCAGTTTCCAGCTCAATAAGAGTGGCTGGAGGTAGGAAACGTGAAGATACAGCACGGCCGAGAGCATCCCAAAGATTTTCAATGGGATTAAGGTTGGGCGAATATGCTGGCCACGCCATACGCGCAATCCCTTGACTCTCCAGGTAGTAATGGACGATATAAGCTCTATTGGGACGTGCATTATCGTCCATTGAAACAAAAGTAGGGCCAACTGCTGCAGCGTACAATCTCACAATGGCTTCTAGGAATTCATCTCGATACCGGTCAGCCGTCACAGAACCCAGTTTAAAGATGTGCAGGTCGGTGCGGTATCCTGATGAAATCCCTGCCCACACCATAATTCTTCCGCCTCGGAATGCGTGATGTTCGGTGATGTTTTGGGGCTGATTGCGTGTTCCTTGTTTACGCCATATCCTTATACGCTTGTCAACTGGGTCCAGAGCAAATCTTGACTCATCAGTAAACATGACATTGCGCCTGACAGACACAGTCCAATTGCCATGTTCCTGGCACCACTTTAATCGTGCTCCTCTTGATTGGACGGATAGAGGAACACAAACTCGAGGTACCCGGGCATACAGTCCATTCATATGTAATCTTCGGCGTACAGTAGCTGCAGATATAGCCTTACCAATGGACGCTGTAACCATAGGTATCACACGTATGGAGGTCGCTCTGCGAATCCACTTGACTACAATAGCAATATATCGATCTTCCGCGGGGGTCGTAACCCTTGGGCAACCACCTACGGGCCTTCGGACAACTGTCTGTGTGGTTTGGAATTGTTTTTATAAACGTGAAATTACAGAATGATGAACGCCGAAGAAAAGAGCAACATCTGTGATCGACTGTCCTGCTTCAATGCGCCCCACAGCACGCCAGCGCTCAGAATTTTCCATTCGTTTTCTGGAAGTCATAGAAACACGTATGTCTTGGAAAACAAATTGTACGAAAGTTTTAAACACCTTCTATCAGCACTTCTGTAACCCTTCATAAAGCTGGCTTCTTATAAGACTGCCTTTTTTGCATATTTCTTGACATGAAAGCACGATTGGCTGCTACCTAACATATTTGCATACTTCCATCTACCTCTGAAGCGAATTGCATCCTCTTCAATTCTGATTGGCTTCTGGAAATTAGCATTTTCATCTCCTTGCTTAGCTTTTGGAAGTGAGTGTAGAACGCGCATATTTTAGATTATTCCCTCTAGGAGGATGTTCGAGATAAAATAAAACTCATGCGGTACTACTGTAGCTTACCGCCAAGTGTTGGCTAACGGGCGTGGATGAGCGAAAGCGCTGCTTCGTTGTCAAGTGTTAGTGGGCCTCTGCTGAAAAAAGGATGATGTCGGCATTTTAATAAGCACGCTAGATGGCAATGATGTAGATTGCTGTTTTGATTAAAATTACCATCCTCTGCAAAGGGATATTATTTAACCTTTTACAAAGAAAGTTCCATGGGATATCCTACCTTCATAAGAAAATCTTCACAGCCTTTTGCTGGAGAAAAGTTCTAGTCTCGCTTAAGGCTGTCAATGTTAAAGGATAAGGGTCAAAGGGCAGGCACATTTGTGGGCAGGAAAAAGCTTCCATAATAATAAAAAATTTCATGGATGCAAACCAAATAATTGTTTAAGGGATAGTGTTCTTTGAATTTTAATTTTTAAGACAAATACTCAGTTTATAGCCTTGTTACAAAATGAAATTTGAATTTTCTATGTTAAAGTACAGGAGGTGAAAACGCCAAGCACATTGATTTTTTCGAATAGAATTAAATAGTATATAAGAAAGTATGCTTCCCTCTTTTGGCTAGTGTAACTATAATTCACACAGTTTTGTGTCTTTATTAATTTATTTTTTTTAAATTTTAAATTTATTCCTGAAATTTTTTTGATGTAGTTAGGGCTATCTCGAATAGATGGCACCAGCACATTTTGTAAAGCGAATACTTAATTTTGGCGATATCTTTCTGAAATACAGCTGACAAATGTGAAATGATGGTCACTTGCAAACTGTGACAAATAGTGAACAGTGGTAAACATTCTCATTTAGGAAGTTTTTAAATATTTTTTGCGAGTGTGCTTAAAAAAGTTTATCTAGATTTTTAGTTTAATAATGTTCTGCTGTTTACATTTTTTTCACCTGTTATTGAAAAAAGGTTTAAATAAAAAAGGTTTAAATTCTGTGAAGAGACTGAACGAAGAATTGAAAGTAAACTTATTTTATACTTGAACCGAAAGTTGTGAATTAACTAATGAACACAAGATATTATTCCTTGAAGCTCTTAATCTGAAATTTTAATCTAATTATTGTAATTCATTTATTATTACTTTTATTATTTGCCTTACAAAGAATTTTTTTTTTTATTAAATAGATTTTATATTTGACGTAAAATTTTACCTTTAAGCCATTGGAACAATTATTAACCAAATCTTGTTTCCTAATTTAATTAGCAGAAACTTTTTTCACTTGTGATGTCTCGCGTCCTCTACAATATAACTCCTATGTTCTTTGACGGCCACGACACGGCAAAAACTTCTTCCAACCTAATACCAAGAAGATAAACGAAGATAATATGTAAATGAGATATACCATAAAAGGATAGAAGCTTCTTGATGTGATATGATATAAAGCAAGCGGCAAGCTTAGAGGATAGTAGTGTGGAATCATTCCTGACTACTAGCACGGCAAGTTTAGGAGGGGATAGCTTAGTGTGGGAATCTTGTGAACAAGAGTTAGTGTGTCCGATAGCTTTAGAAGGAATTTGTAGCTCTCCAATATAGCAGTTGGAATCAAGCCGTATATAAAGTGAATTCGAAATATCTCTCATAGAAGGAAGCGAGATCTGCAAAGGTACATTTGATATAAGTAATTAGATGAATCGATTATTAATTATAATTGAGGATAAAGGATCTAGTTGCGTGATCTGACTTAAATACAAGGTTTCTTCTAATTGGGTGTTAACTCAATTTTAATTAAAATTGCCAAATTAGAACTAAGAATATAAGTTATTCTAATAAAGTTGCATTAAGAACTACTACATGTCTCAATACCTGATAACCTTACACCCCAGCTTACGCGGAACCGGAACGACATAAATATCATAGGATGGCTAAGTGTCGCAAATGGCGCCCGAACGCATATAATTCTGGGTTAGGTAATGTAGGTGGAAGTAATTGCTCTACCTGAAATGTACTTTCAGGGTCAGAGAACATTGCAGAGTTTATCGAGTCTATTGAGAAATATACAGTTACTTGAAATCCCAAGTAATCTGTCATGTGCTTACTTAAAAGTCATCTCAGGAAGGCTCAAGATTGGTATTCCGATATTTGGTTCGTTGTTAGTGCAAAAATACAGCCACGGATCTTTGCGCAGCCCAAAGCTGAATTAGCGCCTTCCCGCGGTCAAAATAAGAGAAAGAACTACAGTCGCAATTCTACGCGTCCTTAGTTATAAAGAAATCAGGATCCTACTGATTTTCGCTTAGTAGATTACTAAAAATAGAGAGAAGTTTAGAATTAGAATGTCCCAAGCAGAGTTAGCGGATCGTTACTTAGTCTGGACTCGAAACCATAGATCCAAGATTATGTGGAAAGTAAATCCATGAAACACGATACAACTTTTTAGAAGTCTTGCCAAATTCCGAAGAGAGATATTCCTGCAAATTAAAAAGTGGGTTACTGTGAACGATAATATAGAAAGACGAGGTCAAAATGCGCGGCTAGGATGCCTAATTTTAATGCTAATGTAGAAACTGAGGAATTCTGAAGCCAGGACGTAGACCAAATAACAGTAGGAAATGAGTTTCTACGAGAATAGCCAGTCAAAATAATAGAGGGTTCGAGAGGAATAGGTTTCAGGAACAATGATCAGAGGATTAAAATAACAGGGCTACTTCCATTTCTCCTGGAAATGAGCGGAAATGATAATTTTAATAAAGGGGACCGTAGAAATAGGGTTCGAGTGAAAATTTCACCGAGGATATAGGGACGCAAAAGGGACGATTGGGGCCATTGTAAAGGCTAATGATCAACCTCAAGGGTGTCACGACAAGAGAGACACTAGGGATCTTCTCCCGATATGTATATCACCTGCAGAACTTCCCTACGTTCCTATTTTATTAAATAAATACATTTCTTTGAAAATATGGGACACCGGAGCAGATAAATCATTTATATCGGAAGAAGTATATAGAAAAATATTTTCTATAAAGCAAAATTAAAAAATCAAGTGAGCCCAGGTAATAAGAAAGTACAGGAAAGCGAAATGCCAAAACATGGGATCGTAGAATTGAATGTTCGCATCAGATACCCGAAAGAAATTGGTCATTTCATGTAAGTTGAAAGATTTAGAATACCCATGGAGGCCTCTAGGTATCGATCATAAGGCAAGTCAAGAATCATTAGATTTTGATCAGAAATCGTTGAAAATTCAAAATCTACCGTTGAAGATAATAAGGTAAATAAAGGGAATTTATACATGTTAATGGGTCAGGAAATGAAGCTAAATATGAAAATAGCCGTTTTACCGAAAAAGCACGGAAAAGTATAAATTCTCAGGATAAAATTAATCGGTGCCATAATCAAGGATTTAGTACTTACTATGGGAAATACTACTAACAGAACAGAAAAATGACTCCAGAATTAGGTCATATCTATAGATATTTCTAGAAACCCTGAAGATAACTCGGTTAATGCAATGATATGTGAGAATTGGTCCCACGATTTCCCGTTTTAATTGAAGCGGGATTGTTGGTTTTATGCAAAATACGCAACGTCATTAGGTGAAATGCGTGTATAAGCATTCCCAAAATCTTTATGAATGAAATAATGAGTAATTTCATGATGTGCTCAATTGCTGGATTAATTTTAGGCAGATTTCTATGAAACGTATCATAAAAATTCGGAAGTTTGTTATTTCCCTCGTACATGAGAAAATCACCCATTGGATCAATAAGTGTCTCTAAGCATGCCATATGCGCCGCTAATAACTATAAAAACGCGTTGCTACCAGCTGGTCGATTAAATCCACTATATCGAATTATCCGGAATGAGATAGTGACGTTAGATTCGAGCAGAAATCTGTATCCTATATCGAGAATAAGCATGCAAATCCGCTATATTTTAGGTATTGAATCCGGATCATTCTGCAGCAAATGGGCCGAAATTATACCTCTTAAAAGGCCTCATCTCGTATAATAGCGGATATTTTTGATAACTTTATATCGCGCTATGTGGAGCCCAATAAAATTAATAAGTGATAATGGTCCCCAATTTATATCCGAGATTTTGAGCACTTATGGAAAAGATTAGGTATAAGGTATGTGAAGACTGTTGCATATCGACTACAAGCAAATCGGACTGAAAGAGTTAACTGAGATATAGTGCAAAATGATTGCAAATTATGTTAATGATCAACACGATACTTGGATCAATTTACGGAGTTTGCTTTACGCTATTTGTAATGGCGGGTGAATGAAACAACGGAAAAAACACTGCTGAATTATTTTTAGGGTCGAAAATTATCATACCCACTTCAAAAATCCAGTTATGATATCGGAAAGTCTAAAAATCCAAAATTCAAAACATAGAGAAAACTTTAAGGAAGCTTGGGGACTTCAAGGCACGAAAATTAAATAGAAAGGTGGGAAAAATATTATAATAGACGTAGAAAAGACATAAAATAGCAGGTAAATGATTATTCCTATTAGGTGTACACTCTGTAAGTTCAGCAGCTAACAAAGTATGTATAAATTTAAAACAAAAATTTGAGGGACCTTATATTTCCTAGGAAGTTAAGTTAGAATTATAATAATATTGTAATATGTGGAAATCAGGAAAAAGATTAACAGTTAACGTAGATCAAAT
Organism: Trichonephila inaurata madagascariensis; assembly: GCA_019973955.1. Lineage (NCBI taxonomy): Eukaryota > Metazoa > Arthropoda > Arachnida > Araneae > Nephilidae > Trichonephila > Trichonephila inaurata. The sequence goes on from BMAV01016293.1 coordinate 11,404, forward strand.
AAGAATATATCGTCATAGAAATGTGACGAGGTCGAATTAGGAAATATATCCCGGCCAGTATAAGATCAAGTTGTGAAACTCTCGTACTTCCGGAAAAAAGTACATCAAAAGTGATTAAATGAGCTGCCACATGGGAAAGAAAAATCTGCGGTGAAACGTGTTGAGTAAAGGGATTGCAACTAATCAAATCAATATAAAAATACAGAGAGGACCTATAAAAAACAAATCACTGTCAGGATTACTTCCTAGTTCATTTGGGGAAATGAAATAAAACAAAAGGATAAGGAATAATAGTATTAAAAGATCACGTAAAAAGTCGTAAGGCAGCGGGACTACAAAGAAAGTGGCAAAAGAAAGGGAAACCAATAGCTACAATAAAAGAACGTTAAGCCATCCAGTACTATTTCTAGAGATAGAAAAAGAGAGTAGTTAAGAGAACTCAACTGAAGTTCCATATGAAAAGAGTGCTATAATCTAAGGCCACACAAAGGAGAATACCTCTCAGAAAGCAACCCCTGACCCAGCCATGAGACAACATGGAAGTCAAGGAAAGGACGACAAGGAGAGATTACAGCCCTACAACAACTAAAATAAGAAATTTGTGTACAAATTGAGGAAAAAGAGTGGTAGCACTCCCTCATCGTTATTATGGGTGGAGAAACCTATATAAAAATCAGGTTGTATTGTTTCATTTTTTGATCTTCCAAATAAGTGGTCGGAAGAATTATATTGCAAAGAAGGGAAGTCTCAAGTGGTGCTTTAAAAGTTATAAGCCAAGCCAAATACTACAATGAGGTTTATTTAATTTTGGGAACTTTTGACTTGTTAAAAATTTTTTTCTGGAGAAAACATTTGTAATCATACATTTGTTTGTTTTGATGTATGACTTCGTGAGATGCGAAAATTCCTTTGGTTATTTGTTATAATAGTATTGAAAATGTTTGAATTGTATAATATGTGTATATATATATGTTGTTGTATTGTTAGAAATATGAGGCATCTGGTTCAGGGAAACGCGGCGTAGTCGGGGCACAACAAAAAAAGATGCGCGGCTCATTGGGAGTTTTTGAACCAGATGTGGGGATGGAGATGAAAATTTATTGTGAATATAAATAATATATAATATTTGGAAATTGATTATATTGGGGAAAAAGAGACTAAATTTTTTCTTTCGGAGACTGCCCCCTGAAAATTTGAAATTTATAGCTTCAAAAGAAAGGAGCGGAAGTTCCAGCCCATATGCAGTGTTAGATGAAAAAGATTGGGTCTGGCACCCAGAATTTTTTTTTAGAAAATTTAAATGTATAAATATTTTAAGTAATTGATGTTAAAAGTGAGAGGGATAAATTAAAAGAATATTAATGTTCCTAGTTTTTGGGGAAAAATTTTTTTTCAGAGTTTAAATTTAAATTGAATATTAAAATTTAATTTAAGATGAGTAATGAAAATTAAAGCAAGATAAAATTGGAAATTATAAAAAATAAAATGAGGGTTTGATTAAAATTGTAATGAAAATTAAAGTCAAGAATAAATTGGAAATTATAAAAAAAAAATGAGGATTTAAGATTAAAATTTAAATAAAACTAGAAAGCGAAGAAATTTAGAAATAGAATTTGACACGAATTTATTAGGCATTGAGAACCCGGAAAACACGTTTTTTTTCTTGGGGGGTTGAGCCCCCCGTCCTTCTGCTAACATAACCCTATGTTCTTTTTACGGGCCCGATTAATGGCAAAAATTTTCCAACCCAATACCAAAAAAGAAAAAGAAGATAATATGTAAATGAGATATACCTAAAAAGATAGAAGCTTTTATATAAGATATAGGGGGAAGCTTAGAGATAGTAGTGGAATCATTCTGATCAATAGCACGGCAAGTTTAGAGATAGCTTAGTGTGGAATCTTTCAGAACAAGAGTTAGCAGTCCGATAGCTTTAGAAGGGAAAGGCCCAATATAAAGAAGTTGGGAAACGTCGATATAAAGTGAATTATAAATATCTCTTTTAGGTAAAAGGGGATCTGCAAAAGGTAATATTTGATATAAGTAATTAGATGAATCGGGTTATTAATTATAATTGAGATAAAAAGGGTCTAGTTGCGTGATCTGACTTAAATACAAGGTTTAATTGTGTTAACTCACTTTAATTAAAATTGTCAAATTAGAATTAAGTAATATAAGTTATTCTTAATAAAAGTTGTTTAAGAACTACT
>BMAV01016295.1:6713-42838 GCA_019973955.1 Trichonephila inaurata madagascariensis
ATAAAGAATAAATGCTTTTAAGATGTGATTAACTTAAAATATATCTTTAAACCCACAATTTCTATAATACATGATACTTTTTAACAATTTTCTGTGCATTTGCTTTGATTTAAATTCCAAAACTAGTTGGAACTACTTTTTCAAGCGGATGTTTACATACCCTACCTTTCCCAACGCTGCCAACTTGAGATGGAACAGAGTATAGACTTAAGTTGCTTTGCTTAAGATAAATTGAGATAATAATAAACATAATAAACTAGTTTTATTATGGAAGCTATTAGTGGTCGATCTTTTATCCCCTCAAGCTTAGGTCGCGTGGATGATGAAGAGATGGTACCCACAGCCCGTGGGCTATCACAAATGCCGTTATAACTTTTCGAACTGATCCAATCTTCTTAAGCTTTCTGAAGTGCTACTCCTCAACATAACTGTCAAACGTTTTGAAATAATGAGAAAGGTTATTATTTTTAGCCAAATTACAGATCTCTCAATTATCTCTGTTTTTGAACTGTTTGAAGGTCAGATATACCAACTTTTTCAAAAGGGTATTTTAGAGATAACTCATTACTGCTCCAGATAGATTTTTTTTTCTCGCATGAAATATTAATAATATAATAAGAAACATAATAACAATAGTTTTAGTTTAAAAATATAGTAATACCCCGAGCTCAACTTGATAGGTGGGACTGAGTGATAACCATGTATGCCAGGGTATAATTTCGTACATAAATAAACACAAATAAATTATTTTTCGTTTCAACCGGAGAAGAAAGAAAATAATAATTTTGAACAAAAAAAAAATGTTTAATAAAACCTTGCATAACCCAAATACAAAACCGCATACCGAAGTTTATTTTGATTTAAAAGAGGTTTCATAAAATCAAGCAAGTAGTCTGCAGACTCATAGAGATTTTTTAATATCACTAAATTTTGTTGTAGCATACTAATTATTTTTGTATTCCTTGTTTTGTTGAAAAATACGCTCTTTGTTGGAGTACGTATTTTCTAAAATTTGTAAAACGTTTCTCAATAAAACGGAGGCCTTTCGTCAAATTCACAACCGTTATTCGATCTTCTGATTGAACTGGATCTACAGTCTTTAGCTCTTTAATGTCTTGCTCTTGCCCATGCATTTCTATAAGAGCTCATAAATTTTCAACACCTGAACGTCATCACTCTCTACTTCTAAATGTATTTGCCTTTCAAGATCGACAACTTCTTCAATCAAATTACCATTTTCATCTGATGAAAAACAAAATGAATCACCGAGATTTAAAAATCACGTAACTCTGAATTCGCGTAAGTCGGGGTATTATTGTATATAATTAAAATAAAAAATATAACTTAATAAAATACATGTTTAAGTTGTTTTGATGTACAGGGTATCCCAAAAATGGTTCCCAAATTCTACACAGCCAAACTCCTCGTTTAGAGTACATAAAAAAATGCCCAAAGAATCGTACGTGTATGGTAAATGATAATGAATGAATGAAGAAGCATTATGGTTCATGACGGATCTCCAGCGTATTTCTGTGCTCCAGTGCATGATTGGCTATATATGACATACTCGCTCCGCTGGTTTGAACGTGGGCGTCCGATTCTATGGCCGCAATGATTGTCAGATTTTCCAGTATTGTAATTTTTTCCTAGGGGTTCTTCTTCAGAAATCAGTGCATGGAGACGTAGTGACAACACAAACGGATTTAGTTGCTCGTCTGCACGCTGCTTGTACTTCGGTGAACAACTCGCTGGATTGACGTGATAGGGGTGACCAACCTTTTCGGGGAGAGTGCCACTATCTGATGGGAAAAAAATCCCGTGTTCCACTTCCAAATTTTCCAACAAACAAAAGAATATGGAAAGATAAGAAATGTTACTTATTGACTTATTATGCAATTTTTATGCTAATAGCACATTTTTTACGCTAGTCTAATTAGTGGAAATTAAAAAATAAGATAATAAATAAGACTAAAGTAAGAAACTTAATTTTTGTTGTTAATATACTTTTTACTGGTTTAATGAGTTTGCTTAGGTATAAAATGAAACTGTATAACTTGAAACACATTTCATTCAAAATAATTATATATTGAAAAATCCGTACTTGCTTAGTATGGGTTTTGAATTTGTAGTTTATTTTTTTTTACCAATTAATTTATATTACGATTAATCCTCGAAGATACTTATAAAATTAGGTTGTTTTAGGTATGTATGAGTTAATTTTGATTTTATAATGTTCATGATAGAAAACATTTGATCACAAACATGTTGATCGAAACCTACAATAATTTCTGATATCCATCCAAGTAGCGCAAATATGAAAAAATACTTGTTGGTACAACTTTCCAAAATTCAACATAATTCGGATCCTTGCAAGTAAAATAAGTTATATTTCAGAATTTTCAAAAAGTATTAAAAATTCTCCACGTGCCACTTTTTCAACTCAGCCGTGCCACATTGTTTAACGTGTACTGCAGGTTGACCACCCCTGACGTACGCACCCTTCCGTTTCCCAGCCCTCTTAGACCTGCTTCGACATGCACGGCGGACACTTTGACGAGAGATCTGCCTTTATAAATACTTGTAAAGACTGCTGTTGATGTGACCAATACGGTGTTGTTTCCTGGCACCGGCACACTTCGTTTTTCATATTTTTCTCGTAAACAATGGATCGTACAGGTACAGTCCTTAGGTATTGTTTCTGTACTACCAACGAAGAATCTAGAGATGCAGAGTTTGAGTGTTCTAGTCTCTGACTACTGTTGGCGAAGGTTTATAGCAGGGGCGGGCAGACTTTTCCAGGGCGCGGTCTACTACTAATTTTTTCAATCTGTTGCGGTCCACCCAATGTCAGTGGCGCACACAAGGAGGGGGGAACACTAGTCCGGTTTTAATTCCATGTATACAACACTATAAACTTAAATAATTGTTATTAATAATTTTTTTATTATTAAATGCTGAGTCTATATGTAGTAATTTATTTTTTACTGTTTTTTCCCCGACAATCTACAAAATCGAAAAAATATGTTTGGCTGCGTATTGTGGTATGACACCAGAATGATAGACTTTTGACCCTCAATCACTCTCCCCCCTCCCTTAATTGGAAGATTCTTATGTGCGCCAGTGCCCAGTGTCGTAGGTGTGGTGAGGTAGGAAAAGGTCTACAATATTTATTATAAGTTAATAATAAATACGCGGAATATGTACTTACAGAACTAAAATAAAAAAAAACTAACCCTTTTAAAACTGCACTTAAAGCAAAACGCAAAATACAAACATAATAATAATAGCTACAATTATAATAATATCAAATAAAACATTTACTATCAAAAAATTCAAAATGCATATAAAAAAGACATTTTTATCTAAAGTTTATCTTAGTTTTTATCTAAATATTTTTATATAAAGTTAGTTTTTGTTGTTATAGTCAGTAGAAGACTTATATGGTCTGCACACTTCAGCCAATCTTGAATATTTCCGTTTATAATTACTAACTGCTAAAATATTCAGGCGGTCACCCCAAAATGTCTCGGAGGTCCATGGGTCGATCGCGATCGACGTAATGCCCACCCTGGGTTTATAGAATGGTAGAGTGAATCTGCGCGTTTCCGAAGAAGGGTTTCTGTTTTTTTTTTTTTTAAGGAGAAGGTGACTGATCCTCGATCATGACGGTTAGGGGGAGGGACAGTCCCTTGTTCTTGGAAAAGCGGAGGCTGAACCGGGTTTGGTGTTAAGAAAAGCGAGTTAATTTGATTGTGACCGATACATAGCGTGTGGTCTACTGTACCAAGAGTAGAGAGTTCCTTGAGAGGTTTAACCCTCTAAGCTGTCTGAACTTAAAAGTCTTGCCATTCTGGAGATGCTACAAAAATGCACCGCACATATTTTTTTGCTTTCAGGTGGGGTTCTCAAAAGATGTTGAGCCGTATTTTTAAGAATGCGGCTCGGCCGCTTTTGGGAATCTTGCTTGAAGGTAGAAAAAGCATCTCTGGAATGGCGGAATTTTATGTGCAGACCGCTTGAAGGGTTAAACACGACTGACTGTGTTTGATTTGAGAAGTTTTAGAAAGTAAGTGAGATCGATGCACAGCGCAAGGTCTGGTATGCGAAGAAGACGTAATTTCTTGGGAGAATTTTTAACACGACGGTCTGTGTTTGTTTGAGTGAGTGAGTGAATATTAACGTCGCACTGTTCAGCTGCACGAGGGCTTTTGGCGACGGACCACGTAATTTTGAACCATGGTCATGTGACGTGGACGACACCAGAGTGAGTGTAGTGAGAAGCGAGATAATTAATTGTGTTGGCTGGCGAGAAGTGTTGAGAAGTAGTTGATTGTATTTAGAAGTTTAGAAACTAATTGAGAATACACGACAGGTGCTGTGTTTTGGGGACACCCTATATAAACACAGAGAAAGAGTTTCATAATTATATGTATATATATATATATATGAGATTAAGATTATAATAGAAAACATCTCAGAGGAAATTAATTGTAAAATTGTCATCAAAAACAGATGTCATTATTTCGCAAGTTTTTAAAAAGAGTAGCACTTATATACGTTGTCATATAGTTCATCCACATTATTTGATATTCAAAGTTAAAGCATACACACACTCATCTGTGAATAAATCATCTGTGAAATTAGATATAACTGTTATATATAAATTACTAAAATTCTTCCAATATTAATAATTTAACTTATTAGTAACATTATATGAGCTTTATGAGGAGAGTGAAAATTCTCATTTAAATCCACGTAATTACTCATAATTGTTTAAATTCCATTACTCCCGAAGCAGGAATTCAAATAAATAGATAATTTTACAGCTTATTTGCCATTCCATTCAAACACCTATGCAAACGGTTTGAGACCATTCAAATCACATTAGCTTTGTTTCCGATTGTCAGTTCGCAATATTAAACAATTCAATAATTCCATCTCTGTTAGAATTTACATTTAGGTGGAAACAAAGGTAGATAGCGATGCATCATTTGATTGAAAATAAGGGATTGAATTTTGATTGAAATTAAAGCTTATTTGAAAATTAATTTAGCTTTTGGGATTGTATTTACAGAGCACTAATAATTGTATACAATTTCCCGATTAATACTTGTCGAAATGATAAAATTCTCTAGTATGTATTGGATTCTAATAAAAGACGAATTAAAAAGTTTGAGTTATAAAAAAATCATTTTCCAAATTAGTTTCAAATTTTTTGTAACCTGCAAAATGTTTGATATGTTTTATTTGTTAATTGAACCATAAACTTAACCTTTATATACAAGGTTCGTTAAAATAATTGCATGCATAAATAAATAATATTTTTGTTTAAATTTTGTAACGTATGAGTTTGAAATGTGCATTTAATTCACAAAAAATTATCCAATGGAATGACAACCCCCCAAAATGACTGTACTATCGGTTGTTGTTGTTTTTTAATTTAATCTTATTCTAGTTCTATTTGTATTAGGAAATTAGAAGTGATAAAGTGGCTTGATGCATAAACTTAAAAAATAAATTATACATATATATATGATTCTCGAATAACTACTTTCGTTTGAAAAAAAAAACTATATTAATAAATATTTCAATCTCCAACAATGAAAAACATAAAAGAATATTTCTGAGAATATTTTGTTTGCATTAACAATATTCCAATGTTTCTTACACAAACGTTTTTCAAACGGCTAATTTCTAGTTGAAATCAATAATTATTTGAATACTTACAAAATTTGAAGCAGAAGTAAAAATTAACTTCGAATTATGAATAATAGTAAAGTCAATCAAAATTCGATTCTTGCGACTTTAAAAACTAAAAATTCACATACTTTGATTATTTGCATTTGCTTAAATACTTATGTCACTATCACAGTCCTATTTAAGAAATAGCTAATGGAGTATTTTTAATATATCCCTGAATCTCAAATTTCAAACCTAAAAATAAATTACTGTCTTTTCAAAGTATCAGGATAAATCAGTAAAATGTGCTTCTGTAATAAGATGACTTCATGATCTTGGGGAGAAACAAAGTTTTTCGAAGGAAATATATATATATATATATATACATATATATACACGTGTGTGTGTGTCGCAGGAAAATGATGAAATTAGGATTTTCATCAAATTCCTAAGGGAGATGATCAATTTACGCAAGATGCTAAATAATGTCTCTTTGAGGTAATTTCCCTTATGTAAGTAAGTGATTTGATCAAATACCCGAACTGTTTAGTGAAATGATGGAATTAACACATAGACTATTTTCTTAAAGATATGGGGTTGATATTTAGGGGATCGATAGTACTACCTGTATGGTTAGGAAATATAAGGACTCGACCCCCTTAAAAGTAGAATTAATTTTAAAAATTTTAATTAATTCTACTTTTATGTTTCATTCTTTTTTAAAAAAAATTGACAAACTAAAAATGTGTTGTATAATTACAATTTTACTTTTTTGTTACATTTATCAATTTATAATATATTTTAATCGCTTCCGTCATACAGGAGTTCCTTCATGATGTTATTAAAATTCAGAATATTTCAATGTTATTAAAAAAAATAAACTCTTTTATTTTAGGTCAAAGAAATTTTAAATTTATTTTAAAATTTTCTCATTTTTTTAAATTATGTTACATAAAAGTTTTATAGAACATTCTTAAATTGTATAAGCAATTTCAGGTAACAATATATTAATTTATCAACTGTTTGACAACAGCAAAAACTTTTCTCCTTGGATTTTGCAGTCAATTTAGAGCAGAATATTTTTTAAAATAACCTCTGGGTTGTACAATCAAATAAAATGAGTTCCCGGAAAGTAAACACTTCCAAAATAAATTGCTTTATAATCCTGTTTCCATCGAAACAAAATAGAACATAAATGTTTCCTGGAAAGTACTCCGAAGTGTAAGCCAAAGGCCAGGAGCAAGAATCTCAGCTACTTTCAACATAAAAGAAAGCTAAACAACTTTTTCGAATGAATTTCGGGCGCATTGAAAAAATAGAACTCTCACTAAAAAATAGAAAAGAATTTTTTTTTTTCTAATCCCTAAGGTTTTTATAATAGTTTTAGCCGCTATTTAAAAAGGAAAGGATGGAATAAGCTTGTTGCGGTTAAAGTACAGAGAACAGGGATTTACTGATGTAAAAGGGGACTGGAAATATTGTAACTTATTAAGAAAGTTGATTCGTTTTAACAACATTGGAAAATTGTGCCTAATTTGTTTTTTCTTTAAATCTGGGGCTGAGTACAAAGATTATTGTAATTATTATTATCATTTTTTTTTAAAGAATGAATTAAAATTTTATATTTATCTGCGGGTACTTGAATAAAATTTATTTTTCCTAGAATTTGAAAAGATTTGATAGACTATAATTGTTACCTTTGTTTTTGTAACATTTAAAAATAAGTTTAACTATTTTGTGTTTTTAAGAGTAAAGTCATGCAAACCTAATTTCAAAGACAAATGAATTGCAATAAATGAATTTATAGTGTAAAATATGTTTTAAATAAAAAAATGCATAAGTGAAAAGTAAATATTTAATAATATAATATTCAAATCAATAAATGCTGTAAGACATTAATCCTCTTTCGCGCAATCCCAAGATTAAAAAGGGATATAATAACAGAGATTATAAAAGATAATACGTTTTTCAAAACAAAAATTTACTTTCGAAATCATAATTTATATCAAATATGCATAGAAAACAGAAAGTTTTTAACCTAATAATGACATAAACCTTGAAATAAAAAGGCTTATATCAAATACGCATAGAAAATAGAAAGCTTTTAACCTACAAATGGCAGAAACCTTGCAATCATAAGGCTTATATCTAATAAAAAATTTCAAGATCTCAAGTATTCTTTTAAAGTTGTTATTAAAGGGCACTACATGCTTATCCTAATAAAAATGTTGGTGTTGAAATCAGTTTTATAGTCCATAATAAGCTGTAAGTATCTTGTTTTTCCTTCCTTTTTAAATAACGAATATCTACCCAAATCCGATTCATTTACACTTTTCAAAATTTTTTTTGATTTTATTTCCATATTTTGCATCAACTTAAGTCACTCGTCAATCTTTAAACATTCTCCTCGAACAAGCATTAGAATTAAGATACCAAAAATTATTCCTTCTAAAAGGAAAACTGGTTAAGGCGGATACGTATCTTTTATGTCAACATTTCCAGTCATCATAAACGTCATATAATGAGTAGTTAATATATTGCATAAAATATATCCAAATTATAATTTTTTACGCTACATATATTTTATTGCATCATCTTAGCTTTAGTATCTTATTATTTTCACGTTTTGGATTTTAAGGTATCCGACTACTTGCTACTTTTTTTAAAAAAAATGGAGATGTGGGGATTTTTTTTTTTTTTTTGAGGTTTTTAGATTTATTTAGTACATTTAAAAAAATATGCTAAAATTAAGAATAGAAATAGAAATTATTATTATTAAAATGGGAAAAAATAGGTAAAAATTTACAAAAAAAATTGCATAAACGGGATTTATTCTGTACTAAAAATTTTATGAACTAGTTTTCAATTTCGATGTGTCGCTTTGATATCCATTTTTGAAATGACCTTCAGGATAAGAGATATTTTAATTTTTACAAAAACCAGCACACTTTATCTTAGTTATTATATGAAGCTGCTTTAAAAAACAGTGATTATATTCATATAAGAGACTGAATTTTGTAATAAAACAGTGATTGTGTGTGTGTGTGTGTGTGTATGATAAACTTGAAGTTTAAAATACTTCTACTGTTATATAGAACATACACAAAAAATTTCAGTTGATTCTTTTCAGAACTTTTTGAACTTTTTCTCCATGTACTTGACACAATTTGTACCAAAAGGCCCATAAAATTTCAACCAATTTTATAAAGCTTTTCAAGAAGTACCCAGAAAGATAAATTAAACTAGAAAGAGCATTATTCTTTCATATGCTATATAAAGTAACTTTGTAGAAAAGGGACACATAACGGTTGATAAAAGTGTATGTGTATTTGTAGTTAGCGTGCATTTGTACATGCATTTACACTAGTTATTCAATGACGTTTATAATTTGTTGATATATAAGCTTTAGCATTAATCATTCTATTGTATTGAAAAGCTTTCGTATAGTCCTCACCCGCTTGATTAGAAAAAGGACAAAAATTTCTAAAACGGGGAAAATAATTATATTTGACTCCTCCCCTCCCCCTTGGCCATACCTCCACCAGACTTGATTTCTCAAAACCATTTTTTAGCAATCATTTTTAATTTATTGAGCATTCTCAATAAATTAATAAGTCTGTTCTAATAATTCAAATGGGGTAATTTTGTCCATAACGCCTCCGCAACTCTTTTAGGTAGCCGATTTCCACCAAAACCGTTCTTAGCGAATCTCTAAACAAAAGAAACATGGTTGCAAAATTTCAGGTCTGTTTGTCCAACAACTCAGCAGATCTCGTGATGAGTGAGTGAGTCGCTTTTCTCTTGCATGTATATAGATTCCTCTCATGGTTTATACAAGAATTTTTCAAGGGGGGCTGGGGGTGGTCAAGGGTCGAAAGTCCACCCTTCTTGTATCATATCCCAATACGCCATTAAACATATTATTTTGATTTTATCGACTGTCGAGAACAAAAAAAAATAACAATAAATGATTTATTCAATTTATAATTAGCATTAATTAACAAAATAAATCATTAATAACAAATGTTTAAATTTTTCGTGATATATTAATAGGATTATAATCAATCGGAAAAAAATCAAGGGCTATCGGGGGGATCCAAACCCTTGGTGCCTTGTATGTGCCCTTGGATTCACTAAATAATAATTTATTTAATATTCACCAAACCAAATCTATTTCAAAAAATTATTTCGTTCGAATAATTTTTTTTTGCATGTTATAAGTAAAAAAAGACCACACTAAAAATTATTTCGGAATATCCTCGATTTTCGGAAAGTTTCATAACCATCAACATTCAAAAAGAGTCAAACAATAAATAATAAAAGGAAAGATGCAGCTCTGAAAACTAATAAATAAGCTGACAACGATTTCTCCATTCACAAGTGGACGCCGTACGGGAAGCGAGATGAGTATAAGAACGGAAGGAAGCCATAAAACTGAGGAGAGAATCGTTTCGTGAAGGTCGCAGCGATTTTCAGTGTCAGAGGTTTCGCGATTTGAGGGAATTTCGAGAGATATTTCAATGGCTGCAAAGCTTAAATTCTTATTGCTTATGAAGAATATTGGATGCAGTGTTAAAGAAGGAAAAGTACGAACATTATTAGAATTTTGATGTCATAATGTACGAGTTTATTACGAAATGCGTCTTTCACTATCATAAACAAAGGCACAATGATAAAAAATGCAAAAAATTTCCATTTAGTTTTCAAATTTAGTTTTAAAATTACATACATATCTGCTATTAAATTTTTTTTTTATTAAATGTTTATAGAAAATGGTTTTTAAGCATTAAAAGAAAAAAAAAATTAATCAATCAAAAAATGTTACATTTAGCATGGTTTTTTCTGTTTATTTAATTAAGCTCTTATTAATTAAGTATACTTTTTTCATTACATATATTTTTATTTTTTGTTTGATATAAATTCTACTTCTACCAACAAATTTACAATTACTTCTCGACATGTCTTAACTATATTTTTGTTAAGTTTATAGCATCGTGGAATTAGAGTCACAAGGGTATACCTTCAACCAAACCGTCTGCGGCCTAGACATACCGAACCTACACCTGGAGTCATGGTCTGAGAAGCAATTTCCTATGACAGCAGGAGCACTCTCGTGGTTATCCCAAACACGTGGACTGCAAATTTGAACGTCAGTCTGGCAAAAAATTCAACCTATAGTACAACCATTCATGAACAGCATTCTAGGGGGAGTTTTTCAACAGGATAACGCTCGCCCTCACACCATTGTTGCAACGCTGCGAGCTCTATAGAATATTGACATGTTACCCTGGCCAGCCAGATCTCCAGATCTATCTCCAATGTAGCACGTATGGAATATCTTTGAACGACCACTCCAGCATCTTCCACAGCCAGCCCTGAGCGTCCCAGTTTTGACACAAGTACAACAAGAAGGAAACTAGTTCCCTTCACATTCGGCACCTGTATGACACAATGCATGCAGGCTTTGAGGCTTGCATTCAAAATTTAGGAGGTTACACCAGCTATTAATGTAACAGAGTTTCACATTTGAAATGAATTTTCTTGAGCTTAAATTAACCTGTGATCTTGAAAATTCAATCAGTTAAACTTGTTAACTAAACAACTGCATTGTCCAAATTTCATTACTCTACAATAATTTTTTCTTGGTATTGAGATTTTTTTTTCCCATCACAGTTTTTTCCCCACGATTAAAAATCATTTATTAAATAAAAACAACTGAAAACATTAATGTATGGGAAAAAATGCCAATGGCAAGTAAAAAATTAGATTTTTGCGTTTGAAGATTATTCCTAACCAAATCAGCCAATGTTGAAACGTAAGATTTAAAAAGTTTGTTTTAGTTTGATCTAAACTTACGTAGCACTCTAGAAACAACAAGAGAGCAAGTGGCGAGAAACTTCCAGAGTACGCCAATGGGATGTCTTTAACTCTCGATCTATCTAACGTGCACCAGCCCCTCTATACGGCGGGTCTTCAGTGAGACAACAATACTAGCCACGAGAGTTCATGACCATGACTACTTAGCTGCAGTGTCTTGAAAAAGATTGAAGCTAGCGTTCTAAATGTGGAATACTCGAGCAAAATGCCCTTGATTGTGTGGATAATCAATATAGTTATAAAGAGAGATCCTTTTCCAGAAACAGACATTGTGATGTGTAAGTATCATCATCCGAGAGGTCACTAAGTTTCGATTTAAGTTGAATCTGATTTATTCATCAACTGAAAAATTTCTTCTGTGTGTGAGAATTCTCCTTTTAAACACCTGAAAAAGTTTTTGGTTAAACATTAACACAGTATTCCATGAAAAATAGTAAAATGTATCAGAAAATTTTATTATTTAAATATATATATATATATATATATATTTAAATCACACCTTACTAACTACCTCGAAAAAACCCAGATTTTTTGGGGGGTGAGTAAGAAATATGGATGCAGATATCTGTGGAGAGGATAAAAATGCCATACTCCTGAACAAATGAATGAAAAAGAAAATAATTGCAAAAAGAGAGAGAGAGAAGAAAAAAAGGGACTTATCCATGGCGACACCCCAAAAAATTTGATATTAATTATATAACTATATATTTCCTTTTTATGTACGCTTTCATCAAAATTATTGATTCAGAAAAGTAAATTCGCGCATGTTAAGTACTTCACCTTTACAGCTGCAGACTCAAGGACTCCCGAGTCCTACAAGCCACATTAATACAGTATAGCAGTGTTTCTCAAACTGTGGGGCGCGCCCCCCTGGGGGGACCCGATACTCTTACGAGGAAGGCGCGAGCATATCGAAAATAAAAGATTTAAAAAATAATTAATTTACTCTGGAATGAGAATTAAAACAAAATACTTTCAGACATAGTAAAAAATGTACTTTTACTCTGATATAATTTATATGCGATATAAGTCATCTCAAAAATAAAAACTCCTTCAATACCTAATTAGCTATCTTTGATCCAAAAAACCAAATAAAAAAAACTTTTATTTTATTTGCTGTAATCTCATGATAAGTGATTTTTACTACTCTTTCGGAGGAAAAACGAATCCCAGACCCAGAATAGAAAAAAATTTAGGAACATAAAAAATTCATCACTGTGCTTATTTTTGAAATACTGCACATTATAGCTGTAATCTGTTTTTGCTGATAATCTGTTTGACCTTCTAAGTTATTGGTACAGTTAGTTATGACCCCTCTTATATGTGTCTGTTTCTCATTTAGGGAAGTTGTAAGTAATGTATTTATTTCTGTGTTGAGCTTTTTTCCATGCAAAAGAGTTTTATGATATTTGGAAAATCTCGGAGAGCACTTTGGAGGATTACTTGGCCAAGACTTTTAACCCGGAAGTGGTCGCGCGGAACACACAGATCACAGAATCGTTAATTCTGGCCAAACTGTTTTTTTGTTACCAACGAAAAAAATTGAAAAGTTCTGGAAAGTAGGTAAGTTTACTTTCTCTTAATTAAATTATTCACTGGAATCACGATTTGTATCGTGTACAATAAAATAGTAATTATATATATATATATATATATATATATATAAGTATTGGTGTGACTCAATAATCGTATCGAGTGCGCGCCTGCTCCCGGGTTAAAACATGTTGAAGTCTTTTCGCTTTAAATATTAAAAATAATACAATTATTCTTCATCGGAATTTTATATTATTGTTCATTATTTATAACATCAATTATAAATGCTAATTCTGTGAGGCTTAAAATTACAATTCGCTTAAAACTAATTATAATTGGAGCAATCATTTTAAAAAAATCATTTTACATTTTTGTAAACATTGACACGCACTTGGCTTTACTCTCCTTACAATTCAGCTATTATATCAATAATGTTTTATTTTCTTATAGATGAACTCTTGCAAAGAGTGGGCACTTCAGCCGGTATACTTTTAATGTATCAGTTCTGCACAGAGTATTTTATAACTAATTAATTAATACTAAATTAAGAACAAGTTTTTAATAAGTATTAACGACATCCATGGGCTTGTCTTGGAAAGTAAAGTTATTATAAGGAATGCTTATGATTAGAAATTGACCCTCTGAGTTCTTTTTCTATATGTAGCTGATATCTATATTTTGTTTTCTAAGCAGCCCCCGCATTTTGCAATATGTTCAATTTAAAAATTAGAGAAAGGAAAAATAACATAATAATTATCCTATTACTTAAATTTTTTTTTGCTTAAAAGTAACGTATACAAAATTTAATACTTATGTTATTTATTTGTATGGTTTATAATTAAGATCGCGTATTGTAGCTTTGGCGTCAAAGTGCATTATTATTGCATTCACTACATTATTAATGAAGAAGGGGGGCGCGATAAAAATTGTGATTGAAAAGGGGGGCGCCAGCATTGAAAGTTTGAGAAGCACTGCAGTATAGTTAATATTTTTTATGTTTTACAATTACTTAAAAAATTAATACAAAAATTTGTATCTAAGTAATTCGAAATATATTGATAATTACCTTTTTACGACAGATAGAAAGACGTGTTTTCGTTGAATTTGAAAACAAAGCTAGATTTTACAGCTGAAAGTAAAAAATGGACCACGGCTACTGTCTGTTGATAAAATATAACACTTTACACTTTCTGCGAACCGGTTCAATCGTTAGATTCGTGATTTTTTTACTTAAGGCTATCCCAGAAGCAAAAACGTATAAGAATATCTAACCCGCTCGATCGTGTGGAATGGGTCTTAATGAGTTATATAAAGTGCAAGACATGTTAAATCCGCCCCATCTAGTATGGTGGTTATGACACTCGGCTTGTAAACGAGTGGGTTTGGGTTCAAATCCCAAGTAATGAATGTGTGGATGTACCTTCGGGGGAAAAGAAATCAGACTTTTTCACCTGAAATGGATTCCAATCTCGAAAGGAAAGCAGCGTACCTCTTCTGTTCTTTGCTGTGATCATCGTTAGTAATAAAATCTGTATTCTTCTGTGATTGTGTTATATGTTTCTGTTCATCTATCTTTCGTATGTATCCCAGTAATAAACAAGACGTTAAAGAGCAGTTTTGGAGGAAATTGGAATACCGTTTAGACATTCGCTTAACTCAAAGGATTCCAAATTAAAATTTACTGAGGCAAAACATCTTCTAAAAATTTATTTTATTATTCATGTCGTAACAAACGTATGTCTAACTACAATAGTTTGAGCACAATAAATATTTATAATCAGGGTAAGACTTTTGATTCACCCTGTATTTAAAAAAATGCACTGTGGAATCTTTGAAGAAATTTTACTGGATACAGATTTAGCAGCTATATTGACCATTTCGGTTCTTTCCTGTGTGGGAAAGTATCAAACGGAACAAACCTTTAATATTTTTGAGATTCAGATGTAATTATTTTTAATATTTCAGGAATCAATCGAAGAGAGGAATGAGCTTTGGTGATATAATGATCCTAAGACATTTAAAAAATGTGTAAAATTAAGAAGCATTTCATTACTTAGACTGAAGACAATTTCTTCTTTAAGAATTAAATTATAGTGTCAATGTGAATTCCTTAGCTAAATAATTCAATTAAATTAAGAAAATTAATTTCAATTGTGGATTGCTTGTTTATCTGATTCCGTAGCTTAAAATTAACCTAAACTCAAAGAATTCGAAAACTTTGTTTAAAAAATTTTCAGTTGAAAAACGGATTTCCTGATGTGAAAGAATTCTTCAACTATCCAACGATGAAATGTTTTCGTCTCGACCTTTCCGCAATTTATTTATACCAAGCTTTAAATATTTTTCTTCAAATTCTAAAAGAGAAATATAATATGAATAAGTATAAAGTAAAGGTATTTGTATTAAAAATAAAGTATATAGGGTGTATCCGTACAATGATTACGTACTTTCAGGACAGATAGTGTACACATAGCCTATGGAAAACCACATGGGAATGAATGCATGGTCGGAAACGCTTTCCCGGCACGGTAGTGATGGCACAAAACACAAGAAAGACAGGACACGAATAAGAAGAGAAAACATGCTTGTTATCCTTATTACAGCAAAAAATTCCAACAAAAATCATTAAAAGGACAAAAGTGATACATGTCTGGGACATGCGCATGTGGTTATATGCAAGATCCGTTAGACAGTCGCAAGTGAAATCTTGACGACTGGCGATAGCTGCATACTGGTACTGGGGTGGTTCTGTACCACATCCAATACAGTCATTATTCGGTGCTTTTATTTTTCGATCACGTTCCTGTGTGTTCGCGATGTAGGATCCACTGTCCGACAAACTCTGGCGCAAGGAAGCAAAAAGGGTTTGTATGGGAATTCCTCTTGGGGTAACATTGAGCGTACAACCACTATGTTGTTCGTCCATTGCATTTAGCAGCACCATATGCCAGATGCAAATCAGCAAGCTCAGCGTTCGTGTAACGTTCCATATTGCTACCACTTTGTCTGCATAACGAGCTCGGCAGCAAAAACCGCTTTTGCGAACACACCCTCATGTGGTGCTTCGGTTTATATAACGCCATCTTTTGCTTACACCAGCCAAAGACATCCCAGCATTTTTGCTGTCCTAAGAGTTATAAACATGTTTCCTCCTCTTATAGTCTTGCACTGTCTTTTTTGTGTTTTGTATCGTCACTACCGTGCCAGGAAAGCATTTCCAACTATAAATTGTTATGTGATTTCTCATCGTCTAGGTCCAGAATGTTTGTAACCAATTTGATGGAACATCCTGTACATAAAATAAAGGTATAAAGATTAAATATTCATAAAAAGAAGAATTGTAATATACCAAAGTTTTATATACTTGAATTAAAGCCATAAAAACCCTAAATTCAGATTTTCATTCAACTCCTTTTCTTAGTTCAACACATATTCAATTTTGAAATTAACATCAGAAAAGTGAGTGAGTGTATATATATAACACCGATAACAATTTAAATAGTTCACATGAATTGTCGGAATACCTTGTCAAGATATCAACGTAACACGTAGAAAAACATCAGCTGAGCGTATGCGAGAGCACAGACGTCGTAGAAGAAATGCCGTTGAGTCTGAACTAGTTCAGGAACCACAACATCAAGTACCATACGTTGAAGGAAGTGAAAATGCTACTCTGTCAAGTTACAGCGATTTTTATCGTCATCGACTTGCACGTGAAGAATTCAAAATTAACCCCACAAGCCTTTGATAACTTAATTATACAATTCAATACATATAAGCCAAAAATGTTAACTTCTACCACGTGTTCACACTGATACACGCCCTCATTTTTTCTCAGAGTGCATCTTATTGTTATACCCTGATTCATATAGGGATATGTTTATTCCGGTGCCATTTCCTTGTCAATCAAATTAGACTTCTTCTTATATCGAGAAATACTGTTTATTTAAAAGAAATGACATACATTACGAACTTAAATGTTTGTAGTTCTAGAAATATACTATTTTTCTCCAAAACTTTGAATGATACATCGAATAAATGTAAATAAATAACTTTTAAACATAAGAGCAATGCGCACATACATTTAAGGTTTCTTCGTAAAGAAAGGGAAGAAGAATTAAATTTGGTTCTAAAGAAAGTAATTATCTTTATAAAAAGGAGCAATTAAAATATTAAGTGCGAAGTTTTTGCACTCTAATCAATGAAATTAATATATTTTTCTTAAAGTATTAACACTTCAAACGAAATAGAGTTAATGCGCAAACAATGTATTTGGATAAATAAACAGAAATATGACACTTACCGACATTTTCTTCCTAGCAACAAATTTAAAATGAGTTATTTCATATTTTACACTAGTATTCTAGTGAACCAGAACCGAAATTTGAAAATCACATTCCCTTAAACTGCCTCTTCCTTCCTCTTTATATGTTACTATATACATTCATGAAATGTAACGGTTCCACTAACACTAATGCAATTAAAAGGTTTCTGAACATTTCATCTATGTAACGCGTCACAAGAGCCTGTGCTCGTCGCTCTAGGGCAATCTACGTGAAGTAAACATTCCTCGTTCAATAGCTGAGGAACATTCGCTATTAATATTAATGTAACATTGTCCTTCCCACTCGAATGTATGGATCATTGAAGATAATGGTGTGCAGCAATAATTCGTTGGGAGAAAACTGTGCTTAGGAATTCATAATTCAACCGACAATTGGAATTTATTTTAACCTTTAACGGCTCCCCGCTTATTTCAATTCTCTAGTGTGAATCATTTACTGTAATGATCACGAATAGGGAATATATCTGCTTCGGTACTTTGCAGGTTGCAAAATTAAATATTTATTCGAATACAATTTTTATTCATGTACTCAATTACGAGTAATAAATTACTAATTTTACTTTATATCTAATGGAGGCAATCAAAATGAACAAAATATAAATCAATTTTCCGTTGAAGATGTGTGTGAAAAGCGAACGTTTAAATTTTTTACTCAGACGAATACAGACGAGTACTTTTAATTGTTAGACATTCGTTTTTATAAGTTTATAAAATAGATAAACTAGAGAAATTATAAACTGCTGTTTATAAAAAATGCAGCACCATGGAGGAGGCATCAGAAATAAATTAAATGTAATCATCTTTTGTGAAACTTTAGGAAGTGTATCACGAGCGAGACGCCAGTCAACCAAATCCCACACATCTTCAATAGGCGACATATCTGGCGAATCATCAGGCCAAAGAAGAAGTAGCATCTGCTGGGCTTAAAAGAATGCTTGACCATTCTTTGCAACATGGAGGCTTGCATTATCCTGTTGAAACTTTAAAGCAAGTTGACCACTTTGGGCTCTAGCCCTTCACGGATGTACCAGTTGCTTTTCAAATTATCATCAATTCGTAGTAGCTGAAATCTTCCATGGTACGACCCCAGACCACAACTCCTGGTGTTCGGACACTATGGCGTTCGATAATGCATTCTGAAAGGTAGCGTTTCTCCGGCATAGCGTCCAACACGAGTGCGGCCATCATGGTTCCACAAATTTTCGTGGGATTCATCAGAAACAACAACCTGTTGTCAATCAGCCCAATAGGTTATGTGTTCATGACCCATTTTAAATGCAGTCCTCGATGATTTACCGAGAGGGGGTTCTTGTATAAAGGAATCATTGCACGCAATCCATGGTGCTACAGACGTCTATGAATTGACGAAGCCGATATTAATACTCCAGTAGCAGTAGACCACCGGGATGTCAACTGCGTAGAGAAAGTATTCAATGGTCATTCATCATCATGCTGACAAGGTGTCTATCATCGTAAGCTGATGTCACCTTCCATCTCCCACTCCTAGTTTTCCAAGTTGCCCTGTGCTAGTCCGTCCACTGCTTCCAAATGCGCATCGCTATGGAATTTTTTCGCTGCACACGAGCTGCTATTGCGTGACAAGAAAATCTTCATCTTTGAAGCCCGATGATTCTCCCCCATTCAAACTCCGTAAGATGTTGAAATTTCACCCTATTTCATCCTGGAGGCATGCTTAAGTCCCATTAAACATTTGCCACTAAGAAATGACCATGCATGATTTTCAACGATGCGTTACAGCTCTCTAATTATACGCTTTCAGCATCAACCGTGGAGGGCCCTGCTCTCACCACGCATGCGTGATGGCTCTGAAATTTTACTTCTTTGCATAACATCCTATACTTTGACATTTGCTGCAGGTTTCCTTTCATTTGAATGATTCCTTTATGGTGTTGTGTATTGTTTCCAGACAGCAGTTTATATACAACCATTCTTACATTGCTAGAGGACATTAAATTATACACTAGAATCCAGAAAATTTGGACATATATGGACTGAAGGGTGGCCAAATTTGCGAAAATGCCAAGTTTTTGAGAGAATGGGATTTAAAAAGAATAAGTACGAATATTTCCTCACAAAATATTTTACTGCGCTTGTACGTATTGTTTGCTTGAGAACACAACAGAAAATTAACTGCTCAAATACTTTTAAACAAAGGAAAAATACGTACTTCATGAAGTCAGAGCATTTACTACATGAAAGGAAAACTAATGAGCCCATAGTTACAGCAATTTACCTGATCAAACAAACCTCTGAAATATACTTTATAAATGCATTGAGCTGTATATCATCAAAATTAAGATACCGACTTTGCAAAAACTGCCTAATTTTTGTTAAAGAAATGCGTAATGGAATTTTTCCCAACCTGAAAGTGTGTAACGGAATTATATGGACTGACGAGTTATCGAGTACCTAGTTATCGGGACTCTACTGTATAATAATGTATATAAGATTAGATTTACTCATTGTCGCATTATACCCTGTTATCAGTTGAAGCATCCACTACTTCTCGATGAAGCATTGCGCGAGAAAATGCAAAGACAGAAACTTAGGGACGCTTCACTCCAGACATAGTTGGAAAGACGTACTTCTCTGGTGTGCACTGTGTGTGTATCTATCCATTAACCCCTTAAGTAGTTTGCCCGTACAACGTACGGGCTACCGAAAGTTGGCCGAAACTGGTTTGCCCGTACGTTGTACGTGCACTGATATTTTCTTGCTTTCTTTGATTTGTACTTATTTTTATTCTGATGGTATATTATTTAGTGCTAGCTTGTTGAAAAGGAGATGCAGTTTGTCTACGATACTGAAATGCTTTTCGTCCGGCTTTTTTTTTTTTTTTTTTTGTGTTGAAGACGGGAATTAGTATGGTGTTTAGTTAGAAACAATAAAAAATGTGCTTTTCAAAGAACTTTGGGTTTAAAAAAATGAGAACTTAAGACTACACAGTACCCTAAAAATTTCATTTTTACCGAATTTTATTTTATTTTATTTTTTTACTTTTTATTTATTTATTTTTTTTTTTATTTTTTTTTTCTAGTGGCCCTATACCATTGAAAAGCTTGCCACAAAATTTCAGATCTATTAGCAAATTAATTTTTGAGATATTTGAAGTTTTATGAGCTTTGGTTTTGGTTTCATTTTAAAGCATTTTTCCACTCTTAAATTGGAAATAAATTTATTAATAAAATTAAATTTTTAATAAAATTTAAAAATATTTTTGAGCTTTTAGTTTGAAATGGTTATTAGTTCCAATTTTCATTACTAAAATCATTTCTGCTCGATTATGTTTTGAGTTTTTTGTAAGTTCTCATAATTAATTAATTAAGATTGATTTCAAGGCGAATTTTTGTTTTGAAAAATAGTTTATACAACTTTATCATTAATTTTTCCTGTTGAGAAAATGCCGTGGCAAATGCGTTCTCAGGTTGCTATGAGAAACAATATTTCTATGAGATGGAATACTACTGAAAATGATGTATCTAAAAATCAGTCCTCTGCTGATTCTGCAATTAGACTTCTGAATACAAGTATTCTGAATTCAAATGTTGTAGATATACCTGAATATTTTCTTGATGTGCCAAACTACATTATACTAAACATATTGTAGTACTATATTTTAGTACTTTAAAGTCGTACGACAAGAGCTAAAACTTTCTAAACTGCCCCAATTTAAAACTGAAAAAACTTAAATTTTATGAGTAAATCTAACTATTTTTAGCTTAAATTAGTATCATTATTATTTTGTACATAAATGCTTTATGTTTCAAAACTTTTGTGAAAATATTAGGTTAAGATAAAGCAGAATAAACTGACGTCTTAACAAATGCTATGAGTATTATGCAAAAATATAATTTGAATTAAAAATATTATTTTCTCAGTCATATTTAATTAAAATAATGTTTTAATGCAAAACATACATTGGAAGGTAACATATTACAAAATTAAAGCTTTACAGGCATTATAAGTTTTTGTTTTATGGCTTTAGAAACTTTAAATGCGTTTTTCTCAGACTTTCAATTTTGGAGGTATAAGTGTTTTCTAATCCCTGAGGCTTTTTTCTTGTTCAAGATAGTGCCTTGAATTTTTTTGTTTATACTCACAAACATATGTTCTATAAAAGTTAGTATGGATTTAGGGCTGAGATATCTAGTTATTTTTCTAAAAAGTGCTGAAGATATTTTTAAAAGTTTCGTGTTTTTTCCAGGTTTTTCTAGAAAAATAATTATTGAAAATCAACAAAGGAATAGATTTTCAAATTCATACTAACTTTTGTTTGTAATAATCTAAGAAACATAAATAACTTAAAATGACTAAAAAATTTTAAAAATTGAGTATTTTGTAAAAATTTCAAAAAGCTTCAAAAATTGCTAATTTTTTAAAATTGTAAAATAATGGCTGGTCAAACTGACTTTTTACTTACAGAATCAGCTAAATAATATAATCTAAATGTGAAACATCAATTATTTTTATTGTAACTGTCTCCTAAAAATTTTTTTGGAAAAAGGGTACCGTGAAGGGGTTAAATGAAATTTGGTTTTAAATCGTCATCAATTTTGAGCAACTTCAAGGATACAGGCAATGGACATAACTAGACCAGGATCTAATGGTCATGATAAAATAATTTGACCTGAACTTGTACCTATCTGTCCTAACTGATTGATAACCATTATTTTGCAAGATCATTAGCATTGGTTCAAAATAATCGACATGCACAACATTGCCAGCGTGATTCACACTATTCCCATTAAACTACCTCAATTTCACAATTAAATAATGGTGAAGTGGAAAAAAATGTCTTCATCTGCCATCCGTTCTTTATTAAAACATTTAAATGTAATATTTCATGTAGAAATATTTAAATTCTCTTACACATATTTGTGAAGCAATATGAGGACTATTGTGGATTGTCCTCGTATTTTTGAATTCCTACACACAAACACACTATTTTCTCACACTTTCTATATATTTATTTATTTATTTATCTTGGTGGAATTTTCAATCGTTAATAAAATAGATTTTAAAGCGCTTAATTGAGCTGAAATTTTATATACATGATTATTTTGGATGACAATACAATAATTTAATTATCATTAATTGATTAAAACTAATTATTTAAAGAATTACAAATATAGCCACGTTGGCATCATTTTTGGCGACTTGTGTCAAAACTTGGAAAAGGTTTTTTTCTCACGTTTTAAAGCATTCAGTTGAACTGAAATTTTATATACACGATTGTTTTAGATAACAATACGATACTTTAATGGTAATTAATAAAAATTAATTCTCACTTAATGTTGTGATTCTATCAAATGTATATACATATTTATATTAATTGTAACTATTTCATAAAAAGTAGCTAAAATAAAAATTTTCTTTGTTGATCTAAGTAGGAATTGACTTAATTTTTTTTATATTACTTGTTTTTTTAATTTCTCTGTAATAAAACCAGGCTTTGTCTTCATCTGTTTAATGCTTTTTATCTAGTTTTATTCTTAATTTATGATTTTTGTAAAAGGTTTTTTTCCTAACTTCCAAAACACCGACATTTATATATGTACATATTTATATATGTCAGCCCTCAAACATATAAGATTTTTTTTTCTCAAATTCAAAAGAAGATTTCAATTCTTTGAAGTATGACTATATGCCCCATGGCTATGTACTATATAAATATATCTACTGTAGAAAATAAATACAATCAAATTAGTATTTACTCAGAAAATGAACGAATTCATTGAAAAGTATTAACTGGCTTCTGAGAAATAAACAAAGTTAATTATGTACAATATTTTTCAGAAAATTATTAAAAATGCATGAAACACACATCTACAAAATTAACTTTAATTTACTGTAAAAGAGCAAAAGATTAATTTTACCTTTATTTAGATCATTAAAAGATATATATATATAAATTGTTTAATACTTTAGCATTAATTAATTACGAGCTTAAAATTTATATTCCTATATTGAAAATATATTTTTCTCTCCTTTGTGAAGATAGGGAATTCATTTAAAATCGGTCATGCACATTGTTGCCAAGAGAAGAAACATAAATAAAATTCTGAGCAAATATTTCCCAGAATTAATTCAAATTCTCAAGAAAAAACATTTCATTGGAATTTACCTCGTAAAATAAAAATTTCTAGAACAATTATCCTCATTAAACTGAATTGATGGGAAATGTGAAATAAAATGTTCTTTAAAAAAATATTATTCTAATTTTAGAAATGAAGGCACTCTACGACAAGTTAGAAGTTAAAAGTTAAGGTATCCGACTGGTTTAAAATCACAATTTTCATAAAAAATATCTAAATTTATTTTATAATCTATTTTTGTAGCCTGTTTAATAAGCTTTCTAAAACTATCGTACTTTTAATTCTGAGAGTCAGTTAGAAAAAAGGTATAGCTGTTTTTGTTTGAGGTAGTAAGCCCAAATCGAAATCGGAAGTGTGAGTTTAGGTTGATTTTAACCTGCAAAATGAGATTTTTATTCATTTAAAATATTTTAACGAATTATTTTTATGTTTAGAAAACATTATTTCACTTTATAAATGTTTTAATAGATATATTTTGCTTTAAAATAGGCAACAGTTAACTGATTGCAATGTTGGTTTTGATTTAAACGAGTTGCTATCTTTTTATCAATTGTGTTCAAAACTAGATCTCTTTATAACTTTTTTATTAGTACTTTTATATAGAGATATAGTTATTTTTAATAAAATTAAAGTTATCATGCCAAAAACAAGATCAATGAGGCCAAAAAAGAAGAGATTTCCAGAGAGCAGTATTTGTTGGAGAAACGTCGATAGAAATAGCAACCGTTCTTCCAAATTCAGTCATTAATTCTATTAAAAAGACTTATAAGGAACTTTGCGGTCAAAATCTCCTAAGAAAATGTCTTCACGGGAAAGCTCAGAACTGCAGTGAAAGTCTTAACAATGTCGTGTGGAGTATAATCCTGAAAGACAACTTTGTTGAGCAACAAACACTCCGTTTAAGGAATTATATCGCAATAATACTTTTTAATTCTGGGTTTGCTGGTATATTACCTCTACTTCAAAATTTAGAAAAGAAATTATGTTCTGAAATGAAAGGTTATTTTTGGTACCTCGACAAACAAGAATTATTGATTCTACAAGGCATTATAAACAAGAAAAGAAACAGTCTCGTAAAAAAAGAAAGGCCCTTCAAAAGTGTAAAATTTTGAAGTATGAGGTTCAGGAAGGCACAACATACAAATCTGGAGAGTTTTAATACCTTCCTAAATCTTTAAAAAAAATTATTGCAAATGTAAACTTTATTTTGCATTTTCTGAAGAATGTTATTTTTGAACATAATGGTTAACGGTAAGAGTAATATTTCTTAAAGTAAACGAAATATTCTTATAAAATTTTTTTGAGTTTGTTCTTTGTATTATAATGAATGCTTTCTACTAAAAGTTAAGGATAATTTTAAAATTAAGTTATTTTTTAATATAATTTTATAAGAAAAAAAACCTTTTTTCAGAAATATTCTGTATTTTTTATGTCGAACACCTGTATTTCGTAATTTTATTGTAAAACATGAGCTTTTTTTAATAGACAGCATAGTTAATCATTGAAGAATTGTATCCCTGCAAAAATTTTATTTATTTTTGTGATATATATTTTTCTAAAGTTGTTTGCAAAAGAGAAATTTTTTGCAATATTTTGGTACAAATTTCTCAATACTTTGAAAAATAAACTTGCAAAAAATTCTTCTTGCTGTATTTTCATAGTTTTGCAACCTACTTAATTAAAAAATAACAATTAAATGATTATTTAAGTTATATTTTAGAAAATTGTCTCAGAGCCCAGTCGGATACCTTAATATTATTCACAAGCAACTAGTCAATCTGACATTTTTAATTAAAATCTGAACAGTTGCTATGCTTTTTCAAATAAATACGTAGTTTTTGTTTAAAATTGCTTGCGGTGCGATTGCACAGGAATATAATGAAACAAAGGAACATACACAAAAGTGTTATTAACATTTTTCAGTATCTTTAAGAGAACCAGAACATCTTACACTTTCAAAAAATCGATTTTTCAATTTTAGTATTATAAATTAGTGCATATTTTTCTGAATCTAAAAATGTAAACACTTATATGTTCGTTGATAAAATAACCTTAAAATATGAAAAAAATAATTGACAAAAATCTAAACAAACGTTTACAAATGCTTAGTTTTTCACTTTTCCTCCAAAGCACAATTTTTTGCTTTTAGGTACACTTTTAAAAAAACTATTGGTTCCAAATGTTCTCTAGATGGTTATTTTTTTTTAGTCTAAGTAATACGTAGTTTTTTAAAAAATAGTTTTATGTATAAAAAAGGCGGAAACAAGAAAAAATTCCAAAATTCCAAAGTTTTATAATTTTTTTAAAGAAACTATCTTAATATTTTACTAAAAAAATAGGTTCACTATATTTAGTGTCCATGCACAAAAAAAATACTTTGCATATTAAAGATATGTATTTTTTAAAAAATAGGCATGTATTATGTATACATATAAGCATGTATTATGTAATCTCAAAAACTATGTCCAACTTAAATTAAACAGGAAAAAAAATGTAACTAAAAAACTATTTTTGTATTTGTACAGAATGTTTAAAATATTTTTATAAAGATCACAAAAAAATCTAAGCTCCATTGGAAATTTTTAAAGATATGTCCCCAAAACAAAGAGTCTTATTTTCGGCATTTTACTCTTTCGAGCATGTCCTGGTATCCTTTAATATCTTTATAAGCTAGTATGCTTTAACACAAAATTGATTTAACGCATAATTGATCGTGTCAGTATTATTATGAAATTAATTCAAGTACTGGGTACTTCAAAGAGGACTACAACCCTTAGTTAGCCATCAAAACTTTTCTTATATGTGACAATAATAACATTTGTTGTGAAAACGCTCCCCTCATTTATTCGTAACTCTTTATAATTGTTAATAAATAATAACGTGTGTGTGTAAAAATATAAAAAGTAAAATTATAATAAAATTTCAAATCCAGAGTCCAGTTCAGAATTCTTTGACTCTTTACAAATTATTCATTTCCTAGTTCAATATCACTTGGTGATGAACGTATCAGGTCATCAACTGTTTAGCTTTGGGTCCTGTTTTTAAGTATTTACCTCGCTATTTAATATTTAAGCCCGTTTGTTATTTTTTTTACATTTATTAATTAATATTTACTTAAAAATTGAATCTTCTCTATTTATTTATAATATCTAATTCGTAAATCCGAATCCCAATTTCAAAACGTGTCTCAATTTATTTTTTTCAATAACATTAAAAACATTGCTTTCAAAGATTTATTAGGGAATCCTCGTTAGAAAGATAAGACTTCGAATTTTTGATAGATTTAATGGCGATTCCAAGTAATAGATTATCATTAACGGCTTCCATGTGTCTTATTAGTCAGTTTCTAATATTATTTAAACAATGAAGGAATTTCTATAAATAACTAATGTCTCCCTTCGCTTGAACACTGGATTACATTTCCCCTGTTTTTCCTCAGAGTATTTAAATGTGGAATTTGATTAATTTGCCCTCTCTCTATACTCTTAGAGCGATGCATAAGTTCAAATATCTTTCCTGACATTAAAATAAAATACATAATGCGATTAATATCAAGAATCTTTTTTTAAATGCTACGACTACCTTATCACATCTAATCAAGATGAAATCTTCTTGGTAATATCTTTCATATATAATACAGGGTGATTCTAAACTTTTCGCCTCAATTTTGTGGAGAGATAGGGAATTCGTCAGGAAACTGATTTCACAAGGAAAGTATGCCCCCTAATGTACGCATGTGTATTTAGTGGGTGCTGTGTGTATCTGTCGCAGGGAAATGACGAAAAATTAGGAATTTCATCAAATCCCTAAGGGATACGATCAGTTGACGGGACATGTTAAAATAAAGTCTCTTCAAGGTCAAGAGAGCTCTTAAATGTACTGATTCCTTGTGTTCACTTTACTTGTCCATTTTGTTCATATAGATTATGTTTGTGGGGACCTACTTCCCATTAGAAATTAGTTTTCTAACATCTTTTCTATCTCCTCACGAAATTTGAAAAAAATTTTTGAATCACTATGCATACATATAATCCCCAAAACTTTGCTTACAACTTTCCCAATTATTAGACACTTTATTATGTGCATATTTTTTTTGACTAAATCATATTCGTAAAACTAAATTTGTAATGCTAAATCCTATTCGTAACTCAGTAAATACGAATTTAAATTCAACTTTTTCTCATATGAAAATTAAAAATATTTTTTTATCTACATTAAGTTCTAATAATATTAAAAATTATTTGTTTTTATACAGAAGGTAATTTTCAATGGTTAAATATCAAAAGTATTTCATAAATATGAATTTTAAATTGGATAACGTATTCAAATGAAGGAATAGATGTAAAATGGAAAGTTAATTATACAGCTCTTAATTGGTGATAAGCAATTATTACATTAAAAGCAAATAAAATTACTTGCAGAACAGAATATAACCAGTTATTTGTTTATGTTTTTAATCCCTGTGCCTCAAGAACTGGTGGTAAGAAGAAATATTTTACCATACCAACCATTATTTACCAATGTACTTTTAAAAAACCCGACAATTTAATTGATAAACTAGCTATATCTGTATTTGCTTCTCCTTTCAATGCTTAAAATAATAAAAATCCCATTAGAAAAGGGAAAAGCTCAAAATAATTTGTTATATTCAAGTAATTTATGAATTTAAAGAACACTAATAAAACTACATTAAGATTTTATTAAGTTTTTCTATATTGAACTGTTAATATTGGTATTAAATAAATATTTTTAAAATGCTTAAATGTGCAAGCAAATATTTGATCAAATAATATTTTTAAAAGTTTTAATTATACCATAATAAAATTTTTAATTTAGTGCAATGTATAGCAGAAAAAGTGAATTATCAAAAACATTACCTGTAATAATCATTTTAACAGTGAATTATAAAAGATACATGAAAAGCATTGATTTTATTAATAAAATGATTGTATTATATAGCAGAGATCTTATTTTTCTCACACCTCTGATTTTTTACAAAATTAAAAATAAAATTCCTGACAACTAGAACACAATTTTATGTGTCCAAGGACAAAAAAGAGCCCTATTATGCAATAAACAAATATATTTCTTATTTAAATAAGTGCTGAAAAATAATATTATGAAATAATTGCTTATAGAAATATTTAATTGTTGAAAATAATGAAAGCTTTTTTATGTATCTCAGCCATCAACGCCACCTATGCACAATGTACCCTATAAATAAAATTTTAAGGAACTGCACAAAAACTATTTAAAATAACTATAACCATTATGTGCGTGCGTGCTTGACATAATATAATGTAAACATATGCCTGTATTTAAAATACCACAGTCAAAATTAGAATAATAATGTGTAAAAAAATTTTACATGCCTTTTACTATTTCAAAGCCTACCTTTCAAATTTCATGCCTTTTTCTTTTCTCTTAAGCCAAATTATATATGGTTTATTACTATTGCAGCCACAATGATGACGATGAGTAACATGATCTGCAAGACTTTTTCTTGTCAAAGAGTTTGGTTCTTGTTTATATTTAATTTCATTTGACTATTACCATCATTGTGGAATAACATACTAAATTGTGCATTAATTATTTGAATGATTTTGTGTAATTGTAAGCAAACCCAAACAACATTCAAATTCCTCGTCAAAATCAGATAATGTTGCAATGCAATTTTACTATAAATTAAAGCACTCCAAGGTAAATGCTGGTCACTATGCGCAGCAATTGTTGTAACGCCGCGTAGAGTCAACAATGCTCACTATAGGGAATATTCAAAACAAATACTCCCCTTAATTTCGATTGTCAATTGGCTGATGTCAATTTCACATAGCTCTGTGGAAAGCCAAATGCGCTTTAGAATATTTAAGTGCAGTAATACACACAAGCGATAGGTGGGATTGAGTGATAACCATGTACCTCGAATTCGCGTAGGTCGGGGTGCAACTTCCCATATAAATACATATACATTATTTATAGCTGGAACCTGAGACGAAAAAAATAATAATTTAAAAAAAAATGTTTAAGAAGAGTGGAAAAAAAATACCTCGATACCGACAATGTTAAATTGGCTGTTTTCGATGTACCTTTTCTCAAAATATGTTATATGTACATGTTTGAAATTTTTCATACAATTAAAGTACATCTTTCTTATTATACTGAAATGAGATTTTAGCTAATTTTGAATTTTTCATAATTTATAAAATATTTTATCATAGTGAAATTTAACCTAGTTTTTACATAAAAAAATTTGTAAAAAATAAATTTTTTCAGTTGTTTACAAAAGGCTAATTTTGGTATATATCCGCCATCATTATAAATATATCATAAGAAATTTACATACCTGTGAACAGTAGTTTCTCAGAAAAGTTACATAGAACAACAAAATTTACATTTTGAGATAAATTGATTTTAATGTATATAGTGAGACTTCTAATCGGCTAGGAAATAAAAAAAATGAGAAAGGCTCAACTTACAATAAAAAATACATGCTTTGGTTTATTTCAAATGCTCAACTTTTAAGCAAAATCGGAGTACTTTGTTTACATTTTTCGCCATTCAAATGCACGTGGCCCAGTTTCAACGATTATTTAAAAATAGGTTTAAAGGGCTTCTAATTACCCTAGAGGTTAAAGTAAGGAATTTTTAGAAAGATTAAAATATATACAATTTGAAAATGTAAAAATCTCAAATTGTCAAAAAAATAAGAATTTAGCTTTCCAACGCTTAACAAAATCTCAGATAACAAAAATACAAAATTGTAAGCTGAAGTATTTTGATGAAGAAGATTTCATAAAATCTAACAAAGTAGTTTACCGGCTTTCTCAAAGATTTATTTTCACTCTCGCAAAATTTGCTCGTACATGGTAATAATTTTTTACTCCTCGTTTTGTTGAAAAAAATATGCTCTTCGATGGAGTCTGTATTTCCTAAAATGTGTAACCCTTTTTCAATTAAATTGAGGCCCTCTGTCAAATTCCCAGCCATCATTCGATCTTCTGATTCAACTGGGTCTAAAAATTAAGTTCTTCAATGTCTTGCTCTTGCATTTCTATGAGCTAATGAAATGTTAGCTCCTGATTTTGGGAATACAGCAGTTCTTGAATGTCATCACTATATATGCACTTCTAAATTCATTTGCCTGGGAAAAATTGGCAACTTCTTCAATCACATTGCCAATTTAATCATGCTCTGGCACTAAATCCGCTTGAGTTTCAGGGATGAAATAGAAATACGAATCGACGAGATTTGGAAATCGCGTAACTCTGGGATCACGTTAATCGGGGTAGCGTAAGTCGAGGTATTACAAAAGTTTGAAACTGAAGACAATTTCAAAATTTATTCTATGTTGTATCTGTATATTTATTTAGTATGAAGAGTTTAACGCATTTTTTCAAATTCAATTTGGATTAGCCTTAAAGTATCCGACTACGTTTGGAGCCATGATTTTAAAAAAACGCATAAATATATAATTTTCATGATATTTAGTGTCACTTAGATTAGAATGCATGTATAAAATGGTTTTAAGGACATTATGACAAAAAAAAATTATTTAAATACAATATTTTGGCAAAAAAATATCTTAGAATAACCTTGTTTCCAAATGTTCTCCTTTTGTATTGCAAAAAATGCTTCTATTGTATTAATATTTTGCCTGTCTATAGCTCAGACCTCTGTACAGAGACTCAACTATGATTTTTGAAAAATTCACATTATTTTCAGAGTTACAACCATTTGAAATAATTATCGGCGTATTTTCTTAAAATTTCTCCCTTCTGTTTTCGTAAGACATGGATAAACCGACTTCCGAGTTATGCATTTCAAAAATTCTAGTTGAGCCTCTGTACAGAGGTCTGAGCTGAATACAGGCAAAATATTAATACAATAGAAGCATTTTTTACAAAAGGAGAACATTTGAAAAAAGGTTATTCTAAGTTAATTTTTTGTCAAAATATATTTTTTTTTTGTTATAATGTCCTTAAAACAATTTTATACATGTATTCTAATCTAAGTGACACTAAATATCATATATATTATCCACTTACACGCTTTTTCAAAATCACGGTTCCGAACGTAGTCGGATACCTTAAGCAAAAAGAAGAGGTAAGATTTGTGGAAGAAATCATGTAAGTGTGTTGTAATTATTAATTTAGTGGTCCTAGAATCATTGTATGTTCGGTTTCGAATAACAAATTGATTATTTTTGAAAGGCCTTATTTCTCTGTCAATTCCAAAATTTTGTTTATACTAATTATGAGAATACGCAGACACTGCAGCCTATTAGTTACTATTACGAGCTCGTTACCGGAGTTGATTCAGTTAAGGTGTGGAATCAAGTATTGATTCCACTAAACACCCGTCATATAGGAGGAGAGGTTGGAGTATATTGTTACGTAAATCGGGGATTAAAGATTTTATGCAATCAGTCTCAAAAATTAAGGCAGTTCTTCAAGAACAAAGGAAATTTGTTGCCGAAAAACAATCCCTGAAATACAGGATACAGTACTCAAATTCGCTTAATAAATCTCATGAGACCTTCATCCCTTCTACGGCATTCAGACACAACTACCAATCTCTAAAATATTCGTATAGAAAAGCAATAACTAATCGCTGGTTGACTCTTCATGGTCGAATCAATACTATTCTTCAAAGATCAAAACAAAACTAAGTTTCTGCGAACGACTCCCTATTTATACGCTTTAATGATCTTTCGAGAAAAATCCGCTTGCGTCATAGATCGTGACATTAGTAGATTTCTTCTATAATTTCTTAAAGAATCCCTGTGGCTGCCAACTCGTCAACATGGTCACCAAAAATGATGCTAACTTGGCTCTTTCGCCACGTTTCCATTGAATCACCATGATTATGTAAGGAACGGCGTTGCTTGCGAACATTACAATTTTAACATAAAATCTGTATAACATAGAGAAGTATAAATGTTTTAAACATCCAGATATAAACTATTTACAGTATTTTAAGTATTCTTTTCACAAAATTCGTAACAGTATTAAAAGTTTTGAAGATTGAAAGTTTCATACGAATGGAGAGCTTGAAATTGGGGAATGTGGGTTCTTTAGAAATACAAATGTATACATGACTGCATTTTTCTTAATACATCGATTGATTTTCAATTATTTAATCTTATATAAATCTATTTATAACTTACCACTTAATTTTCTTTGATTACAGTTTCACATTCTTATTTTTAATTAGTTGAATCATAGTTAAAAATCATAGTTGAGCCTCTGTATAGAGGTCTGAGCTATGTACAGGCAAAATATTATTATAATAGAAGCATTTTTCACAAAAGGAGAACATTTTGAAAAAAGATTATTCGAAGTTAATATTTTGCCAAAATATTGTATTTAAATAATTTTTTTTTTGTCAAAATATCCTTAAAACAATTTTATACATGTATTCTAATCTAAGTGAGACTAAATATCATGAAAATTATCCATTTATGCGTTTTTTTAAAATCACGGTTCCGAACGTAGTCGTATACCTTAAATTATTTTTTGATAATTTATTTCAACTTGATTTATTTATGTTTATCATCTATTTATTTACTTTTATTGTTTATTTCCTACTAATTATTTATATATTCTAAGTTTTTGTTAACTATTCCGTAAAAAAGCATACTCACATTGGATATTTTTTTTTTTTTTTTGACAATACAAGGATTTTTATTTGTAAGAATTCATTTCTTACGATACTTTTATTTAAAAGACTATATTTTATTTTAAAATTTAATTTAATTTGTCATAGATACGATGGCAAGTCATTTCTTGAAGAAAATTTGATTTCAAATGACTAATATTCGTAGCAGTTTGTCCTCAATCAAACACAAACTCTTTTGATAAATGTAAGTGAATTTTCACAGCAATAGGATGAAGTACACTTTTGTAATTTACAGATTTAGCGAAAGCTTCCTTAGTATAAGGCATATACGTGAAAAAACTTGATTTTTTCTTGGTAGGAAAATCAGTTTCATAGTTCTTAATCCTGACTCGGTTGATTTAAGCTTCAAATCCTCAATATGTCGCAAAGCAACAGCCTACTTTAGTTAAAAGATGACGCATATTAATAATAACAATCTTACATTATTTCTATCCATATCGCAAGTAATCAGCCTGTTGATGCAAAAATTCAAATTCTCAATATAATATGTGAGTTATTAGCAAACCAAATGTTAAAAATATTAAGTTTAAGTTCCATAGTAATAATATTAAAAGAAATATTAAGCATTAAAATTCATTGGTACAACAAAAAGTTTTACTAAAAAAAATCCAAAGATGTTTCAAATTATTTCAAAATTACATGATGACTTTAAAATTAAAAAAATAGTATAAATTGACCAAAAAATTAACAATTAAACATTTTGTGTATACAGCTTATGAACAAATCAACACTGCCCGTGGTGTATAGTTTAAAGTACAACTCATCAGAAATGAAGTCACATTGATAATACTGTATATATTACATAAATTTAACCTCATGCCTAGAAGTTGGTTAGCAGTTTTCGTATTAATATCTGTTCGTTTTAATATATAGCATTTATTTTACTCTTTTATTGCATTTGCATTCTACTACTTCAGTTATTATTTAGTAAAAATTCAAAACTTTTTGTAACGTATTTCCTTGTATATTTCCTTTTTTATGCCATAATCACTTTTACGGGTATACTATTTAACAACCTCTACTCATGCTTCTAATTCTCAAATGAAATCTATATTTAAGTTTTGATGAAGAAACATATCCTCTTCGATATCTCTATTATTAATTGAAAGAAAGAAATAAACCAATATTTACCCCATTTTTGGAGTGATATTATTCAAAGTTGTAAGAATAAAATTAATTCCCCTTCCACAAAAGCATTGTTTCCTTATCAATAAAGATGGATCAACATTTTCCCACTCGAATTTCCTCAGCATTATAAACAATGGGGAGTTACAATAAGGAAGAGGCGCTTGAGAACTTATAACTAGAAGCTCAATTATTGGAAATGATTTCCAAATTAATTATATTTGGGAGATTGTGTTTGCTTCGTGTTAACAGCTGCATGCTGTTTTAAGAACGGAGAACTCTATAAGACAATTTTATAAAACAAAAGAGTTCAGAATGTGCGTTGATATAGATTTAAAACTTCACATTACTTGTTAAATATTTCAATTATCCATTATTCTGATTTAAAAGAGGAATTAAAAAGTATATTTCTCTTTTCGAAATTAGTTATTCATTTCATAAACAGCACGTACTTTTCATTGAAAGTATCGATACGAGCAGGCAATCATTTTACTAACCCTAACATAAAGTTAAAATTCTTTTAATAATTTTTCAATGTTCAATTAAAAGGTTAAAAATTTTAAAAAGCTTGTAAGATAAAATTTTAAAAATATTGAATACTTATCAGCGCTAATATGTAATACTTTTGTTTATTTTTTATATTTTTTTCCCAATGAATCAATGTCTTTTTTTACTGACTCGTGAAAAGCACATTGGATGATTTTTAATATTTGAAAAATACTTTATTATTTTATAATTTATATTTTTATATTACAATTTGTTATTTATAACAAAGTTTTTTATTCAATTCCTACACACACACACTATTAGCTCACACTTTCTATATATTTATTTATTTATCTTGGTGAAATTTTCAATCGTTAATAAAATACATTTTAAAGCACTCAATTGAGCTGAAATTTTATACACATGATTATTTTGGATAACAATAGAGTAATTCAATTATAATTAATAAAAATTAATTGATTAAAACTAATTATTCAAATAATTACAAATTCAGCCACTTTGGCATCTTTTTTGGCAACTTAGGAACCCTTTTGGCGACTTGTGTCAAAACATGAAAAGGTTCTTTTTCTCACAATTAAAGCACTCGTTTGACCTGCAGTTTTCTATACACTGTTATTTTGGGTAAAAATACGATAATTTAATTATAATTAATTAAAATTAATTGACTGAAACTAATTATTTGAAGAATTACAGATACAGCCACGTTAGTTTCATTTTTAGCGACTTCGGTCAAAACTTTAGAAGATTTTTTTTTCTCTCTTTTTAATGCATTCAGTTGAACTGAAATTTTATATACACGATTGTTTTGGATGACAACATGATACTTAAATGACAACTAATAAAAATTAATTACAACGTAATGTTGTAATTCTGTCACATGTACATACGTATTTATATCAGTTGTAACTATTTAATAAAAAGTATCTAAAAAATAAAATTTTTCTTTGTTGATCTAAGTAGGAATTGACTTGATTTTTTTTTTATATTACTCGTTATATTACAATTTATTTTTTTTTTATAATAATGCCTTTTTTAATTTATTTTGTAAATTCATGTTGAAAACTTTTCTTGATAAATCAAATCAAGTTTAGTTTTGGATTTTTTTCTTACCAAAAGGAGGAGTAAGGATAGATAAATTTATCAACCCTTAGGCGGATGACGAAACTTTTCATTTTCTAAATAAGGTTTTGCACACTCTGTGACCTTTAAAAGAACCCATGGAATTTTCAATCATATAAAATGAGTTCCCGAGAATAAATACTTCA
>BMAV01016295.1:51513-65587 GCA_019973955.1 Trichonephila inaurata madagascariensis
GCTCTTTCGAGCTACAACCTCATATCAGTAGGTATTTGAGTCAATATAAAAATATCGATGTCAGTTCTAAAAAATAATTGCGTAAAACGTTTTTCGTTATGCATTCTATGTTTCAGAATACTCATAAAAATACATCTTGGCCAAATAATCCGTCAAAGTGCTCAATATGCTTATCCATTTATCATAAAACTCATTCACACAGAAAAAAAGCAACAGAAAAATATTATTTACATCTTTCCTAAAAGAAAAACAGACCGAGTGAAACATACCAGTAAGTTTGTAGGTCAAATATATGATAATCAAACGTAGAATTTTAGGGGTTAAAAAAAAGAAACGTAATAAAAAAATCTCTTATCGTGGGATTACAGCAAAGCAATCAAAATGTCTTTTTTTTATTTGGTTATAGGATCAAACATAGGTAATGAGCGTTTGAAGTGGAATCTTTTATTTTTGATGATCACCAGATGATATATATAAATTATATCAGTGCAATTGTTTATTTTTTATTGTGTCAGAAAGAATTTTGTTTTACTTCATTCCAAAAAATTATTTTTTTAAACCTTTTATTTTCAATAGGCGGGTTCCCCCAGGGGAGGCACGCCCCACAGTTTGAGAAACACTGAATTAGATCCATTAAATAAACTGTGTGGAGCTAATAAACAAAATTATTGAAAAGTATAATCTGATTGCATTTAATAAAGTTTAAATTTGCTTGTAAAATAATTTATTAGCTTGCATTGTTTCGACCGATTAAAATACCATTTCAGTAAACTTAATTTATTCGCAGAAATATTTGGATAGAAAATATTCGAAAGTGTTCATATTCCAAACAGCTTAGCATAATTAATAGCTTTGTCTTAATAGCTAAGCCTAAAACTTTCAAATACTTCCATGCACAATTACCATGATTCAAAGATTATTGTAAGAAAATATAT
Source organism: Trichonephila inaurata madagascariensis (assembly GCA_019973955.1). Taxonomy (NCBI): domain Eukaryota; kingdom Metazoa; phylum Arthropoda; class Arachnida; order Araneae; family Nephilidae; genus Trichonephila; species Trichonephila inaurata. The sequence continues at coordinate 52,449 of BMAV01016295.1, forward strand.
TGGACATTATTTCTCAGAAAAGAGCTCAGAAAAGAGCATCCCTCCCCCTCTATCATTAATAAACACATTACGATTCTTAGTTTTGGTTTTTTTTTAGGAACATCAGCTCGTACAAAACAATATTAAAAAGTAAACAAACTAAGTCTATAAAAAATATTATGGCTCTCACAACTCTTAAGAAACGTTAAATGCCCTCAAGTTTTTAGACAGATTTGAATAATTATTTATTCTTTCTCTGAAGCTTTTCAAAATATTCTGATAGAAAAAGTGATAACGGCTTACTCAATCATTAATATGCATGATATACATGTAAATTATGTTGCTTTCTATCTATTAGAATCTTTTTTCGGCAAGAACTGATCATGAAAAGTAAAAATGGATTTTTTCCCCTCAATTTAGGTGACTTATTTTAATAAAACAACAAAAAGACAACTTCGTAAGATATTCATAATAAAATTTCTTTCCCTTATCTGTGTTATTTTTGGAGATGAATAATGGTTATTGAGCTACTTTTTTCAATTCTTCCTCAAAAATGTTTATTTTGTTCCCATTTTTTCTAGAATTCATTAATTCGTTTTAGCAATTGTGTTACATGTAATACGCATTAGAAAGATTAAAATGAGAATTAACCATTTCCTCTGGCATAAACTTTATTAAATCAATTAAAATAGTTTCATAGGACGAAAACAATGATGACTTTCCTGAAACAATATCTTTATTCCATTCAAACAAATCATAAAAAATTTCAAAATCATTAAATTTCAGCAAAACATTTTAATATGGATCAAATGATGCAGATGGCTAAATTTACTAATTCAAATTTACAGAATGAATCGCAAGAGTGAAATATTCTTAATTTGATAAATAAATAAGGTACTCGTTTGCATTGTTTGAATAATTATTTCGAATTATATTACTTAAAACATCAACGAACGAAATCCAGAATGACCGTTCGTAATGCAACCTCTGACAATAAAGTTCTGCAAATGAAGTCAGAACTGCCGATCTGTCAACACTGGCGAAACAAAACGTTGCACATGCATAGTGGCAGGTGTTTTCCATCTGCACCACCATTGTTTGGTTGTGTGTCGTTTGTGTTCTATGTAAGACTTGTTTTACAAAGTGCTTGTTTAGTGCGTTATTTCTTAACTGAGAACTGGAAAAAGAACGAAAAAAAAGATGAATTTAAAGTTTTGTTTAAGCTTGCCAAGGCACCAACAGAAACTTATTTGATGCTGGTGCGTGTTTATGAAGATCAATCACTGTCCATGAAGAGTGGGTACGAGTTGTTCGTCCGTTTTCGAGAAGGCCGGGAAAATATTTCTGACAATCCCCATAGCGGAAGACTGGCGACCTCCATCAATGACGAAAACATTGAGAAAGTGAGTAAATTAATCATAAACGATTGTCGAGTAACTGTGAGCATAATAACTGGACGAAAAATGCTGCAAGTTACATTGAAATTTTGACCCGTTTCATGAAACGTCTACGCAGGGTACGACCCAGTACGCACAAGGTTCATGGTTTTTTGTTCTCGACAATGCTCGCCCTCACACTGCCAACATCGTCAAACAGTTCCTGGCAAAAAAGGGGGGTGCAAAATGAACATCCACCATTCTCGCCTGATCTCAATCCTCCAGACTTCTTTCTATTCCCACGACTCAAACTCACTTCGAAAGGAAAGAGACTTGACGATATTTCTGATATCCAACGAAACGTGACGATGCTTTTGAACTCCATCTCAAAAGAAGACTTCTTGTAAAGTTTCCAGGACATGTATAGCAGATCTCAGCGGTCCATAGTTATGAGAGGTGACTATTTTGAAAGACAGTAGGGCAACTTTCGTTAATATTTCACCTACGTTAATGTTATAGGACTATTCACCTAGCTTTATTGTCAGAGGCTGTATTTGGCCATCAACTATTTCGATGATACCCATATGTCATTTTCCAATATGTTTGTGCATTTTGCCATAGAGTCAAGATTGTATTTTAATGATTGGATTTTCTCTTAATATATTATAGTATACGAAAATAATATTTGCTTATTTTATGTATATTAACTTTGATTTTTAAAGGAAAAATATTTCTATGAAGCATTATTTGTTGCCAAAAGATACAAATAGTCTGGAATTAAATTCTGTAACAAATTTAGACCTTAATAGAGACAGACATATTACCGCCAAAACCACACATTAAACAGCAATACAAATATCATAAAATCCTTTAATTGAAGTATATGTATGAGATGTGATCAAATCACTGGCGAAGCTAACTCTGAGAGGGCTATGTATCAAAATTTTTCGGGGCTCTATTTTAGATATGGGAGCCCTGCTAGTGAGACTGTAGTTATACATGTTGGCCTGCATCAAATTTAAACCAGAAAAATGTACAGCAATTACAAAAACAAAGATGGCGTGATGTTCGCTTTTATTTTTATTGTTTCTTTTAATATGAGTGTATTCAATTCAAATAACTCCACTTATTTCAATAAAACAACGATCCATTCTCAAAATTTGTTCTTCAAAGACGTAAGAACTGGAGCGAACTAAATCTTTTGGTGTAAATATTCAGTTCTTTGCTAATAAATAATCGAGAAGAGAGGTCATGAGAGAAATGCTAACATTCTAAAATTCAGAAACCTTTAACAAATATTTATTAGTAAAGTCCCTCCCACCTATTTGAATTTTTACTCTAATGAAAAGTTTCTTTCCAATCACTCTTCTGTGAATGCCGTGTTTCAGAGACAGCCGAGTGGTAATGGTCTCGAAGGTTTCAGTCGTGTCTGGGCTTCATGTAATGTACTAAATCAGTATTTCCCAAAGTGTGGTACGCGTACTCCCAAGAGTACGGGAAGAGTTAGATGGGGTACGTGTTGCACCGTGCTTAGCTGCACCTGATTCTACTTTCTCATGAATCAAGTCAAAATAATTTCATGCTTCTCATTAATCTGAATAAATGTAATTTATAATAAAACTTTTATTTGGCTGTGGGTAGCCTGGTGGTTAAAGAATCCGACTCCACACCGGAAGGCATCGGTTCGATGCCCGATGCTACCAAATATCCTCCGAGTACACACGGAGTACGTGCTCGTTAAATCAGTGGGTCCGAAAATCTTGTGGGCTGAATCACGAGTGCATGGGACTGGAGAATATTTCCCTCCCCTCCAGTCCCATGGCAAAATTGTGGAGATGGAGATAGGTGGTGTCGCCATCTATCGTCCCTTCGGGGAATTTTACCGAGCTAATTCGTACTTTCACCTGTATGGTGCTCAAGGCCTAGGCCAACGACAGATGTACTTCTAGCCCCTTGCCACGATGAAATTTATGGGCCTCGTTCTGACGGCATCAGACAGGTGGCATTAGCCACAACAACAACAAACTTTTATTTATATTTTGTTATGAATAATATTATTTCTCTTTTCTTATTAGTTTTTCTATGTCACAAAACATAAAAAATAAATATATTTTAATTCGTATTAATACACATCCTTTTGAAGAAGGGTACACATCGTTAAGAAATTATAGAAGGGGTACACATGTGTCAAAAGTTTGGAAAACACTGTACTAAAGACCAGTAGGATAGGAGAAATAAAGTAAGTAAAATCCATTGAGGTGCAAAGTCTCTGGTTAGTATGGTGCTGAAATTTAGAGAGTGAGGTGCCAAATAAGATGTCTTTCGATTTATTTGATATTTAGATTAAAATTTCGAAGTCTTTTGACAACAGCCACCATGTTGATTCTGAATGTATTATTAATAAACAATCCTTTAATGCATGAATATTATTTTTTTTGAAAACTTTTAGATTGTTTCATAAATTCAGATTTTTCTAGGGGTTTGAGATGCATCAATGATTCAAAATTATATGCGTTGAATCTCGGGTTCGTTTTCGTATATATTTCTATCAATACTCATGATTTATCTTTTACAGTTATGAAATTTTTTTTTTATTTTTTGTCCCTTTACTAAAAAAAAACATTTTCCTTCCTCTTCGAGTCCTTTGTCATATTTTAAAAAAGGTGTGGACTTTCTCATGATTTCCTTTTTTTCATTGAAGAGTTTTCTATTTTTAGGATTTATAAATATCTCACATACATGTGTGCAAGGCTGAATGGGAAACTTGAAAAAACTAATAAATAAACTAAATATACGTAAGAAACTAATTTCATTTTGAAAGATCACTTTAAAGAAAAAAATAACATATAGTTGTTTTAGATACATCCGTAATTCAATGAATAGTGGCAACAAACCATCGTGCCGTGGTTAGCCTAGTGGTTAGAGCATCGGACTCCAGACCGGGAGGTCTGGGTTCGATGCCCGATGCCACCAAATACCCTCGGAATACGTGCTCGTTAAATCAGTGGGTCCGAAAGTCTTTTGGGAAGTCGCAGCAGAAACCACGAGTGCAGGGGCTGGAGAATATTTCCCTCCCCTCTAGTTCCCTGCCTAAGTTGTGGAAGGGGAGATAGGTGGTGTCGCCATCTATAGTAAAGAAGTCCAACCTGTCTCTCAGTCTTTGGCAACTTTCGCTCCTTTCCCTTCGGCAAGGACTTGACAACAACAAACCAGCTGTATTAATTTGCATTTAAATAAAGAAAGAATCCTTGTCTCTCCGTCTTAAAAACTACTATCAAAACTTTTTTTAAAAATAAAGTAAAACATTTATTTTCAGTAATAAAAACAATATTCAAATTCTTTCAGCATTTAACATAATACCTTTATTTTCAAAAAAAAATTTTATTTATGTTGAAACGTATTAATTATATTTCTATATATATTTTCAAAAACACAAAACCTCTTATTTAATTCAATCTACCAATGAATTCCGCATATTTCCATTTTAACTTGTAAGTTATTAAACCTAGCCCAATAACGCATTTTAGACCGTCATTGTATTCGAAAATGACAAGGGAACTTTGATTTAGTAAATTGAAAGCTCTTTGTATTCATGAGACAAGATTGCATTTTGCTATAGAATGTTCTCGCTAGTGATTAATACTCTGATTCAAAGAATGAATTTCATCAAACGATATGACAAGTAAATATTTTACTCAAACCGTAGACATTGATTTATTTTATTAAAGGGAGAAAAACCTCTCTTTCAATTTGAATCCTATTCCTCTTTCGGTATTTTTCAATTACAAATACATTGTGGGAGGAGAAATTACACAACAATATTTCTGGTTTTGATTATCATCCTTCTTTGGAAAAGAATAAACAAAATGATGTTTGGAATCAAATGGATCAGGAAAATAAAGAAATGAATTTAGGCTTAGTGGTTATTCGAAGTGGACTGTCTAGAGAATAGCAGATGAGAGAAGATTAATAACTAAAGATGCCATTTCACTTTTATTAGTTGAATTAATTTATTTTTTATTTATGTATAAGGGAATTATATATGGTTTTACTTCTTTGTTGTGCTTCTTTCAGCACTTAAAAGATGAAATGTTCCATATATTTAAGGTCATAATCTATACTTTTAAACAAAAAAATTTAAAATCAATTCGTACCCTGAAAATGCACAGCGATGAAAAATAAATTCTATTTTATTTGAATTTTAATGACTAGTTTTTACATGTACTTCCTTTCGGCTAAATTAGTAAGTTTCTGAAAACTAATATATATATATATATATATATATAAGTTTTTCGTGATGCTGTAATAAATGTATTAGGTATAATCACAACATTGTCAACGCTCAAGATAACTCGCCAAGTTCACAACCCCGATTTCGCATGTGTCATACTCGCTGAATTGGCAACCATATTCTTTGTTTCAAATAATTTAACTAATGCAGTTACGATAGGTTACGATAGCACATTATTGTCAGCTCTCGAAGAAAAATATTGCAACGAATGCCTGGACTAGAATCGTTACATGAAAAGATAAGCATTATCTCGTACGAAGACTTATTAACAATCAATGAAACTAAATACTCAACTTTCCAGGAAGCTGCAAGGACTGTAGGTTTATCAAAATCTGAGGACTTCTTCATCAATTTGAGGACTGTGTTGGACGATGCACAGTGACGTAGCGGAGAGTATTAGGGCCCCCCTGCAATGTTAGATTTTGATCTCCAAGCAGGATCTTTCAAAAGACACGTACTTGGCGTTTGTCAGGCTATGGGCCCCCTAGAATCCTGCTGCCTCCCCTCGCGATGATGGGGTTGCGGGGCTGTACGTTACGCCACAGACGATGCAGCTTCATTGATGAATTTAAGTGAAGAAGAGCGCAAATAACGAATTTTGTGGGGGAAAAAAGAACAAATAAATAGATCTACATGGTACATGTAAATTACAGTTTTACAATTTGAGCAATAAGTATAAAAAGTTGTATAATTTGTACAATGGGGATTGGTCCACCGATAGGTGGACAGGGGCTACCTTTCTCCCTCGAGTATCTTTAAATATTGTATCATCCATTTACTTTTTTGTCTTATGGTATTAATATAACGATTAATTTTCGAAATATCAGAGCAAATCTTTAACAATACCGCTTAAAAAATCCAAACAAGCATGTCAGGACTTATATATTGCTGAAGGGAAAATATTTTGAATACCCAAGCGTTAAGAGTATCTGTTGTTTTATATAATTATTCAATTATTTGTGTGTGAATTTTCATTTCTCTCATTTCAAACAATATTTATTATTAAATTTCTTCTAACTCTGTTGCCTCATATATGGAAAAGGCATTTCTTAGGCAGCAAAATATTTACAATAATTCAAACCGTATCCTGTCTATAGATATAATTGTAGGTTACGAATGATATTTGTACAAATTTAATGTTGTTCCAACGACGTTTATGCTGAAATAAAAGCCATCACTAACAAAATGTAAAAATATTTTAAAGTTCAATTCTGCACTCTGCTGGTCCTTTTTTAATAAAACCTCACTATTTTGTAAGCGTTTCAAAATGCAGAACTTTCAAAGAGCTTATTTGGTAATCTTAATATAATAATATTGCGCAAAACGATTTTAATTAGAGAGAGAGAAATTGGCTACACTGCTTCCCAAGTGAGAACTCACGTAAATGGCTTAAATGAATTCATGTGTAGTTTTTTTCGGATGTAAATGCACATGCGGAAAATGATAATAATAATAATAATAATACATTTACGCTCAGATCTGAATGTGCATAAGAGGAGAAAAAATAAGAGAAATGCCAATTTTCATTAGTATGGAGTTTTGGCATCATTGTTCTTAGTTACATCTTGCGTCTGACAGGAGGCTCATAAATAAAGGCCTTGCCTAAAACTCAATAGAAGTATCCATTCCTCACGCAGAGTGATCTAGATCTGAAAAACTTTCTGTGGAAGAGAAAACCAAATATGAATATGATCTCTGAAATCCTCCGCTAAGGTTCAATAATTTTACGATAAGGAGTCCTAAGACACCATAATGAACTATGTTCAAGCTTGAACAAAAGTACATTAATGCCTCGAATTACACTACCCCGACTTACTCGAACCCGTAGTTACGCGATTTCCAAATCCCGTCGATTCGTCTTTTGTTAGAGAGAGAAAAAAATGGTAAAATTGTTGTGAAACTGGTAATGTGATTGAAGAAGTTGTCTATCTTGTGAAAGGCAAATAAATTTAGAAGTTGATAGTGATGACGTTTAAGAACTCAAGAAGTGCTGGATTCCCGCGATCAGGAGCTGATTCCTTGTAGAAAGCTTAAAAAAAGTATTAGCATTCTACGAGAAATTTTGAGGGAGGAAAAAAAATCTTTGTGCTTTCAGACTACTTTGTTATATTTTATCAAACCTTCTACATCAAAATAACTTCATTTTCGATTTTGTATTTGTGTTACCTAACATTTTACTAAGCATTATTTCTCTAAATTGTTATTTTCTTTCGACTCTGGCTCCAACTAAAAATAACTTATACGTGTTTGTATGCAAAATTAGGCTCCGACTTACACGAATTTGACTTACGAGATTATTACTCAGTCCTACCAATCACGTGAGGAGTTCGGAGAAATACTGTATATCAGCGATACTCAACCTGCGGCCCGCGGGACACATGTGGCCCGCCGAGCCTTTTTAAGAGGTGCGGTCATACCTCATTGCTCTGAGAAATTCACTTATTTAAGAACATTGCGTAAAAAATTTGATGGGAAATTCTTTGTCAAGAAATATAATATATCAATTTTGCTTTTTGTTGTCAGTATCGTACGAGTACGAATTCATATTCTTTTTCTATTTGGAACAGTTACGGTTAGAGATAACAAACAACAGTGGAATGAACAGTGGGTGAAATTAATTTTTAACTACCTTTCATATCTTGCAAGCTAAAAATATCCGAAAATATATCATTTCAAGACGATTGGGAAGTTGAGTATTTTTTAGTGAAAAACAAACATGGATCATTAATTGTTTGATTTGTCACGAAAGTGCTGTATTTGAGAAGTACCAATAAACAGGGATCATTCAATTGCACTTTTCGTGAAAGATCTCTTTCATGAGGTGATAAATAGGCTTTTTCTTGAATAATCCTTGCAACAGCAACAAAGTTTTTTGTCAGTGGTAATATCACAACGGTAACAAAGACATCCCATGAAGTTTGTTATATGAAACCGTTCACTAATGCAGAAATTGTGAAAGAGTGTTTCTTAAATGCTTCTAATTTAGTGTTAGTAACAAAAAGAAAAAATACAAAAAATAATAATTAAAAAAAAAGCAAAACAGGAATTATAATATTATGATCAATTTTCCACATTTTAAATTTCCAATGTTATCTTGAATTTAAAGCATTTCGCCCCCCCCCCTCCCCCATTTATCAGCATGTTGCTGCCCGCGTGAAATGGCTGACATATTTATGCAGCCCAGAAGAAAAAAAGGCTGAGTACCCCTGCTGTATATCATCTTGCAACACAGGAATTCTGCAGGAAACAGTGTGTGAAGTTGTGTGATAAAACTGGGCTAGTATCTTTTTGTTGGAATGGAGATCTTATTGATGGGTTTAATTAATATTTTTGTATAGATTAGAGATTTTTTATCATGTATAATTTTCAATATATCTACGCCTTTTTTTTTTTTTTTTTTTTTTGTCTTTCTTACTTCTAGATGCATGGTTTTGTGTTATTACTGTAGTATTCTGGTTTCCTTTTTCAGAAAATTATATATTTATAATTTTACAAAAAATTCTTGTACTATCTCCTCTTCCTTTTTCAGCCCAGTAGTACAATAATATAAGCAAATAGGGGGAAGCAGGGTTTGGAGCCATAAAACTTAATTTAATAAAAGTTTGCTAATACATTATTATGGCTATTTTACTTTTACTTATATTCCCTTTTATTTCTACATATTATTTAGCTTTAAGTTAGATTTATAGCAATTTTGTATACATGATTGTTTTTATATACAAAAACATTCTCCCTCAACTATGTCTCAAATGTCATCTCTTTTGAATGTTTTTTATGACACATTACTTAATTAATATAACTATATTAAATTTTTAAGTATCAACAAATCAACGATATCACTGTACTTTCCCCCCCCCCCTAGATAAATATTAGTGGTATGGAAGTTGAAGCACTTAAATAGTAGCAATGTTACATAATTAAAGAAAAATATTGCAACAAATAAGATGGAAAAGAATAAATTTCTGTTTAAACTATTTAAATTGAAAAATTACAGATTGCAAATAAAAATTCCAGTAACTAAGTTTAAATAAATCTTATTAATAGTGCTCACATAAGTTATATATAAAACCACAAATAAATGCCACAATGTTAAACAAGTTATAAAATCACAAATAAATGCCACAATGTTAAACAAGTTATAAAATCACAAAAAAAGCCATACAATTCACAAATAAAACCGTTTATTGTCTTCTTGGAATTACTATCTACAAAATTAACAAAATACGTGAAGGAGGTTTACAATATTATTTCTTTTAAAGCCTTCTGGAAGGTCCTACAAATCAGTATAAATGTTTCATCAATTTAACAGGAAATGCATCCTGGTTTCTAAAATTGGAAATCACTTAAACGCCTGCATTGCATCACATTAAATATCAAATGAATTGGGTGAGATACGAAATTTTGTAGCTTCTGAGATGGACTTGCTCCAAAATCAGTCTCTTGCGAAATTCTCGAAATTAATCTTGTGGAACATTTTCGGTTAGAATGATTTATCTTTTGCCGCTGGCAACAGTGTGCTTCTAGATTACTCCCTAGCTTGACAACTCGGGAGACAAATTTTGTTCTAAATCTTTAGCAGTGAGAGGAACGCGTTCTACACTTTATATCAATTAATGTCAAGATGCGGATCTAATTAATCAAGTACCAAGGTAAATGATCACGATTGAATAGTTTTTCAAATGCGCTTCAGGGAATTAAGTTTCTAATTATAAATGAAAATTCAGAACTTAGTCACAGATAGAAAATTTTCACATGTATAAATGATATAAAATAGATTGTAAACGGTATCTTAAATAAATATCAATTTATATTTTAAGTAGCTATAAGTTTTTAATAAACCACAACTACTAACTAATTTAGTTCTTCTTTTTGGGATCTTAGAATTAAGTGTGCTATTTAGTACATAATTTGTTGTAAGAAATCATCTCTCTCTTCCTGCTTATGATTTATTTATCAAATTCTTTACTAACTCGTCCATTACTAATAGAAAATTGACTATAATTTCTGTTCCATAATTCGAACTATATGATTCAAAGCTTCGAGCAAAATCTTAAGTTTAATATTGTGTGTGTGAATGTTCTTATATTCATTTCCAAGATAAAAACTACCCAAAGTGCCGTACATTCAATTAATTTAAAGATGGGGCAAAAAGATAAAATCTAGTATAAAAAACTAAAGTTTCATTTATATTTTTAAAAGAGACAAATTAGACTTAAGTGATTGCTATGGTTTTTTTTTTTTTTTTTTTTTTTTTTTTGACATTCGAGCGTAGAAATTTTTGGCTCAATTACATAAAAGGGCAAATGAAAACAAATAATTAAGTTAAAAATAAATAAGGCAAATAATTTTTTTAAAATATTGAGAAAATCGTAAACACATTGTTCGGATTTCTCTCTTAATTTTACCATTTACTTTGTGCTTCATGTTTCTCTTCAATTATACATTCAGCTACGCAGAATTCCACAGTGAAAGCTAAATTTAGTTTTCTCCCATTTTCTGGTAAAGAATTTCAAGCTTTAAGTAAAAAAGAAAAACAAAAAACATCCTAAGAGAAGAGTCGATCCCAAGAGTTGTGACATAAGAGCATTGTGTGTGCCGAAAATGAATAATTAATGACATAAGAAACTTGTTTTCTGTTTCGTGATAGAAATTTTAATTCGTCTCTATTTGTGAGTCACATATCTATTCCTTTAATTATTTATTCCAATACAATGGAATGTGTAATTAATCGATGTCAATTTTTAAGCATATGAAATGTTATATAAAATTTATTCAAAATACATTACATGAGCATTAATCTTTCTTTGGAATTCTTGTTTTAACTCTGCGATAACATAAAATTCTTACCCAAATATATAAAAATTCATAATGAATCTTAAGCAACTATTTCTCATTTCTTTCACAGTGTTACTAAAAATGCCCCGTTTCTAATTTTGAAAAAAAAAAATTAATGTATTTCGAAATAATCCTTTTTGTCAATTCTGTTTTCCTATATATATAACTCATAATATTAAAAGGAAAGTACACTAGTTATCACATAAATTAAGGCAAAATCACAAAAACGCTGATGACTCAAACAATTATGCCTAGAATATTTAATTAAACTTATACGTTATACAACACTTAGGAAGATACAAAATAGCATAAAAGGAAATCACTGGAAAATTATGGTGTTATACAGAAATTAGCACATGTATACAATGAACAAATTGGAATAATTGAAGGTTCCTTTAATAAGGGATATGATCCCCTTAAAAAGCAATATAGCACAAGCAGTGATGTCTGATGCTCTCAATGTTGTGGTCCAGTAATTCTATAGGAAGGGCGAACCGTTGCTTTTCAAAGACAGTTGAAAGCGTAACTATGGTCCGAGGAGGGGGATTGAGAGCAGCTACACGTCGTCTTAGAGCGTCCCAAACATGCTCGATATTGTTAAACTCCGGTTGTTGTTGTCGTATGACAAGTACAGAGGAAAAAAAGTGAAATGGGGACAAACGCATGCAGCACAGTTCTGGCCACATCACCAACTTTATCAGTATAAAGGGTGTCATGGCAGCAGTTGGGGTCTATGTTAAAGAGGGTCGAGGTAACAGAGGTGCAACTGAAGAGATGCTCCGTATGCAGCTGAACTCCCGGGCAGTGCCTGCATTCTGTGTAGGTTCTAGAGCCGTCGGGCATGATCTTCATACCTCTCATGGGCCCCTTCAACTTTCTGCTGATGGTAGTGGTAACAACGCGGTCAAGATTAAGCTCCGGGAGGCAGCATTTCTTCCGTGGTCCGTCACAGAGCCGATGCTTTGCGACGGCATTTACATCAAGACAAGTGGTTTTAATGGGAGGGGGATCAATATTCCTAGCCTCCTTGACGAGGGAGTCCGCATGTTCATTCCCCTCGAGGTTGACATGAGCGGGGACCCATTGGATGGTACAGGTTTTCTCCCTGGCAACTATGGTGGACAGAAGCTCGTTCATGTCTTGGGCGAGTCTCATTTTACCTCCTTTAATGGCCTCCAGAGCAGATTTACAGTCAGAGAAAATGACGAGATCATTCTTTGGGAACTGACTGTGTGAGGTAAGGGGCTAGCGCTGCTTTTATAGCGATCTAGTGAAGTTGGAGGAGCCTGTAACCCCTAGAGAGCGCGTCCCCAGGTGTAGGATAGGGGGATGCCTCCACTGGTTTTCTAGTGGTTGGTAGAAGGGAAATAAAATACCTTCCGCGGACCAACAGGTAGAAGTCCAACCTTATATGCCAATGGCACCCCTCAATGACAAGTGCAACTATGTTAAACTCCGGTGATCCAATTAACCACTACATACGCTAAAATGTTTCCTGCTCAAGATAAGTATCCAAGATGCGATGCCTGTATTGCCTCGCATTATCATCCTATAGCAAGAAAGCATATCATATTGCTCCGGCATAAGTGGGCCCATAAACATCCAGGATTGATTGATTGAATATTAACGTCGCACTGTTCAGCTACACGAGGGCTTTT
>BMAV01016295.1:67470-190042 GCA_019973955.1 Trichonephila inaurata madagascariensis
CTCATTCGCATACCTTTGAACCGTCAAATAGCCATTTTATGTAGTGTACAGGCCACCTATGCTGATACCAGCCTATACCATCAAAGACTCGGTCTGTAATGTGATCTTTCCGGAAAAAATATTGGGTTATTTCAAGTGCCACTTTTTTTGCTACACCAAAACACATCTGGCGTTAAACTCTTAACTGAAATCAGAATCGTCAGTAAATAGCACTCGACTCCAATCCCTTTGCATCTAATCTCGATGTTCAGCAGCCCAATTTCTGCCGCATGGTATCTTGCTGGCTACGAATACATTCAATTGGCCAACATGCATACGGATCATCTTCATGAAGCCCATTTCAGATTGCTTGGCTTGAGACCCTTCACCCTGTTGCCAAAAGAAACTGTTTTTAAATCCGCCTCGGATTGGTTTTTCTGCCTGGATGAATTGTTTACAGGATATATTGGTCATTATTTGCTGTGGTAACCCGGAAACGTCCTTGTCCTGGCTGATGTCGAACATTTCCTGTTTCTTAGAATCGATGCAAAGACACTTCTTGCTACTCCAACAATGTCCACTACTGCTCTTTGTGTTTGCCTGGATTCCAGTTTCTTGATAAGACGCCAAGCCATGGGTTCTGGTATATCACGTTAGCTTGACTTTTTCCAGTCACCCTTTCTGAAAACTACAGTTAAAAGGTTGAATTTCATCACGGAGATAACAAAAGACAACAGCTTCTACGAAATGACGATTTCTGCACTTATATCCTTTTTCTAGAGTTTTGGACTTTATGAACGTTGATTTGCATATGAAATTCTCTTCATCAGTTTTCTGGTACACTTAAGACTATGGATCTTTATTTATCTTTTATTTTTTCTTTTATTTTTTTATCTTTTATTTTAGTTATCAGAAGAAACATTTGCGTAATTTTGTTAAATCCATGTGCTCCCCTAATTTTGTGAGCAGTGTATATGAATATAAATTAAATCATATAATGTGTGTATCTTAATAACTACGTTACAATCTTTTACATAATATGGAATACTATTGCGAGTTAACGAGGAACTCATAATAGAAATTTTGCTAGTATTATTAAAAAGTCACAAAATAATGCATTTATCAAAGCAAGTGTCACACTTTTAAATACATTAAATATTCATTTTTGACAAAAGTATACAATACAAGGCTATTTCCTTGAAAAGCATTTTTCATCTAAATTAGTTATTGAAACCAATCACTATGCTTAACACAGGAAAAAAGCAGGATTTATTCCTTAAAAATTATTTTGAAAGTTTAATTTTTATAATTCAACAAAAATAAATGTTATGTCATAATTTTGTAGTAAACTTTCTTGAGATTTTAAAATAAAATGACAAAAGAAAAGAAAAATGCGCACATTGTATAATGCACAATATTAATATAAATTCCTTGAAAAAATTTCTATTTCATAAATTTTACGTTTTTATAAGATTTTTTATACAGGCCATTCCACATTAAATCATTGTTTCTATGTCAAAAAAATATTTTTCTATGTAACGGTGAAACTAATTGCTACAAACTTCAGAATGCTTGAAGAAATATGCCTTAATAGTCGTTTTTAACATTTTTTTACTTCTACTCAAACCGATTCGAAAACTAAATTTAAAAAAATCAGTCCTTTTGTCGTAAAATAAATTACTTTATGAACTACTTTTTAATAAATTCCAGATGAGAAATCCTAGATGAATATTTTGGTTCTATCTACAATGATATAGAAAAATCGTAAATAAATTATATTTTCTGTGAGTACTTATTTTTATAGAAAATCAAAAGATTTTATTTTTTTAAAAGAATTATTCTTGCTTCTAGATCAAAGGAAGAAGATTTTGTCGTCTACCTAAACTAAATCAACTTGCAAATTGTATAAATGAAAATATTTGTAATCGGGCTTTACAGAGCAGAATAATATTTTAGTTCTTTGTTTTTTTTTTTCCATTTTGCAAATTTCTTGTTACAGTATGATTAGTTTCTTAAGTAAATATTTTACAAAAGTATAGAAGTTGAAAATATCTTTTTTGAAACTATAGGAGTATCCATTCAATTACGTGAGTTTTGAACCTGTTCGAATTTTCCTCACAGAAACAAATCGTTTTATACTAGAAATTTTTTTTTTTTGAAAAAAATGCAGAATTACTTTTTAAGTGTTAAATATTTTTGAAAAATTATTTGTAGAATTCCACAAATTTTCTAAGATTTGGATTAAAAAACTATGTAAATATAAATATTTGTCTAACTTTAATGGAAACATCAAGAGTAAAAAATATTTTTTGTTACAGATTTTTGTGAGCAAAACGCATTAACTTGAAATTAAAGAGTATTATCAATGCTTGTATAATTCTTTTGATGATTGTAATTCAACATTTGTTTTCTATAAGCTCCAACTTAATTTACGTAGTTTTAAAAATGTATTTTTAACCCAATAAATAATAAATATCCCTGGTTTCTGGCTTTCATATATTATATATTTTTGCTTCAAAAGATTTTATCACTTAAGTTTCCATTTGCATAATTTTCTGTCACACGTGCAATATAAAAAGATCAATAACTCTTCTTTACTAAATTCCTATGCTTTACATTTAAAGTGAGTTATTTGTACGCGTACCTTCAAAGCGAGAACTTTTTTAAATATAAATTGTTTCTATGACTTACAGATGTTTACAGAAAATGAAATTCTGAGAAAACAAGATTGATAGTCTTAAAATACTTTTTTACGAATGTTTTTTTAAATATTTCTTAAAATTCCAAGTTAAACTATTTTTTAAAAAATATAGCTATTGCTTTAAATTAAAATTCTACAAACTTCTGTTACATATATTGATAGCAATATTTTTAAAAATAGCAAAGAATTTGGCACTATAGAGAGACCCCTTAATAGATTTTAAACGAGGAAAGTATAGTGATTTCTTCTTTCTGACATAAATCGGCTGAAAATCTTAATTTATTATTAGGAGGTTAATAAAAACAAAAATAAAATTTATCATAGTTGAAATTTCTTACCTTACAGCTCTCAAATTTTGCAAGACGATAGAAAAATATATAAAGAATAATTTAGGCTAAAAAACGTATTTGATTTTTTCACCGAGTTTTGTCAATTGAATCGTACTGTGTCCTCTTAAAGTTAAATAAACAATCCATAGCAATATCTTATCTTTAAATACATTTCCATAGTAAAAGATATCAAGTATCAATTGCAAATTATTTTAAATTACTTATTGACCGAGAGAGGTGAAAGAAACGATCTTCCAAGTTTCAAGTTATTTCTATGAATATGCGCAAACTTATTTTCATTTTTCATTGATTCAAAAAAGAATGATGTTAAATTATTTTAAAAAGTAAATTTTTGTTGTGTGGTGTTTTCTTCTACTTCTGTTTTAATTCTTTCGTGGGTAATTTACTTCTTTTTTGAATTTCTTGCAGTTTTTTGTTTGTTTGTTTTATTAACATTTAAAAAATAGCATTTAGGGAAATATATTTTATTTTGCCAAGTTTTATGTTTACATTTATATTTAAGGGGCGGAAAGAATGCTTTCCAATGAACCATTATTCCATCATAAAGAAAACTAAATTTAATGGTGGTTATATGACATGAAAAATGAGAAGCACGTTGCAATGCACAAAAGAACATCACATTCTGCACACATGTTGAGGGTTCTCTTTTCTTGTCCATTTTTGCTCCGTTTCCTATACCATCTATTGTTGGAAGCCATCTTTAGCATATGATTTCCCACACACTGGATAAGCATACATCATCCGGAATTACACAATTCTTTCCTTGGAAGCTAGCAGGAGGTGCTTTCCTTTTTCTTTAGGAATATCCGTCTATTAGCTGATGAGCTAATGGTATACGGAATGTTAGCTAGTATAAACTTCTGTTTCTTTTGTTCACTTGCCACAGAATGAAACTATTCATGATGGCAAGATCAGTAAGAAAGTAAAATATACGATGCCACCATTTTACACATCTTTTCTTATTTGGTATCTTTCTTTTCTTTGATCGAATCGATCAAACCCTTCCATGACATTATTATATACAGCGACAGCTTTTAAACAAGGTGCTTCTTCTTTGGTGCCATCTTTTTTCATCCTATTTACAGATGTCATAATTGTTTAATTATGTCCAGTAGCACAAACCAGAAGCGGTAATTAATGTTCCCATCGTTATAATAGCAAAGCTAATACACAATATAATGGGTTTTGCGTTTCCTACAGGTGTATTTTGTAAGGTCATGTACATGGGAAGTCATCTTCCCAAGGCCCACAAAAGGGTTAAGTAAAACTTTCTTCTCATGTATCATTAGAAACATTTTCATGTTCTTTCTCAAGAATTAAAAATAAAAATAGCAAACATAATTTTCTTTTCTACGTCTTATAAATCGAATACATTGTGTACGTCTCTGTTCTAAAGCTCATGTTTTTGATAATACAAATAATGTATTTAAATAGAAATAATTTAGCCATAAATGTAAACAAAATTGCATATTATTCAGCACTGATAAGACATGCATAATATATTGAGATACATTCGTATCAAATTTCATAAGGGAATTTTTTTTCATTCTGACAATACTCATCTTTGGTATTCAATTACAGATTTCCCTACATGAACCCAAGGGAATATAATCTTTTAAAAATGACGTATCGTTATATTTAAAAAGGTTCGATTCTTCCTACTTCAATTTAAATATTTCTATTATCCTGCTCTCTTCAATTATCTGACAAAAATCACACAAGAGGATTAAATACCTATTGTTAGAATACCTTACTAAAAATATTTTTGAAGAAATAATGAAAGTGATCCCTAAATTTAAAATGGATGAAATGAATACGAAAAAAAAAATCCTAGTGACTGACAAAAAGGTTTCATTACAGTATGATGGAAGAAAAACAATTAGTAACAAATAAAGGTGTATTTTATTTATTTGGTTGCAACTAGGCTAACTTTATTTACGGTAGGATGAATATGGGCTTTTTTTTCTTGCCCGTTCTTGATTCGGGGGGATATTTAGTTTTAATGTTTTCCTGTAGGAATAGGAAGGAGGTTAATTGGTATAATCTTTATTGTGTGTGTGTGAGGCAAATGCATATTTCATTCTTAGACATAAATGCTTTTTTCCTCCAAGTAGATTGGTAATTTCACTGCTAAAATGTTTCATGCATCCATAATTTGAATTATGCTTATGGGCTATCTGAATTTATATTAAAATGATTTCATCATGAAAGGTAAGACTGGAATTTTTCTTGAATTCATTTGCACCTTAATCAAAAAAGTATAAAATGACTTATTTTGAAATAGCATACTGCCTTTACAAAGTCAAATTGTTTTTGCACAAAAAGCCAACTATTTCATAATAATTACATAAAAATAAAACATACACAAAATTCGGTGGATAGTTTTAATATACGCTATCTGGCCAAAAGTAGCCTGACACATGGTTACACAAACTCGGAGAATTATTAAACATACGAGGTGTGACACAAAAAAAAAGAGACTGGTCAATAAATCATTGTACTTACAAAATCAGTTCTCCATGAAAATACCACCTTCAAAGTAGTTCCCTTCAGCATTCACACACTTCTGCATTTGGAGCTGCCATTGCTGGTAACAGTTCTGGAACAAGGATTTTAGAAGTCCCTTTAGGAGATTTTCCGTTTTTGCCTCAACCTCTTCAACTGAGATAAAACGGTGTATTTAACTGTAGGAAATAAAGCAAAGTCCCATGGAACCAAATCAGGTAAATAAGGAGCATGATCCATCACAGTAATGTTCTTGCTGGGCAGAAACTGTTTGACAGATAGGGCCATGTATGCGGATGGATTATCTTAGTGCAACAGCTACCCATGACAGCCCAATTCTGGCCTTTTTTTCCCTAATTTTTTTACGAAGTCTTCTTTGTACTTCAATGTAGTAGTGTTGATTAATAGTCTAACCACTGATGTGAATAGAAACCCTCTCATATCACGAATAATTTTGGCTATGTTATGACGTTTCTACTTAGCCACTGTACCACTTCACAGTGGATTTTTGCTTCGTTAGAATGTTCTAAATTTCATATCAAACTAATTTCCCACAAAGGTGGCATTCCATTATAATGCCACCGTCAAAGTCACTAAACTCATTTGATTTATTTATATTGTCTCACAATGGGCTCAATTCATCACGGTCACATTGTGACATCTCTCGCGTTCTTCTTCTAACATAACTCCTACGTTCTTTGACGGCCACGATTAATGGCAAAACTTTTCCAACCCAATACCAAGAAGAGAAACAAAGCAAAAATGCAAATAAGATATACTTTAAAAGGATAGAAGGTTTAGTGAGAGAAAATGGCAATCTTAGAGAAAGCTTAGTGTGGAATAGTTCGGAACAAGTGTTAGACGGCCTACTCACAAGGAAGAAGGAAACGCCCACCTTCGATAATAATATTTATAAGAAAGAGTAATTGTACACGAGTACATCTATCTACAAGTAGCAGAATAGATGAGTCTTCAACCAAGGTAGGAAGGTTACTTTCTAAATGATATTATAATATAGAAAGCTAGATTAGGCAGATAATTAACTATACTTAGGATAAGTGATCTAGTTGTGCGATCTGACTTAAATATTCAGTCTAATTTGTGGATTATTCTCACTTAAAGAAAGTTGTTCATTAGATATAAGTAATTTAAGTTATTCTTAATAAAAGTTGTATTAAGAATTATAAAATGTCTCTTCCTTCCGATAATCCCACACCTCTAACTTACGCGGATCCAACACGTCATAGCTATCGACAGATGGCTATGCCACAACATGATAAAAACAGTCTTTAAACTAATTACACTCGCCGTTCAATTAGTAAAACTAAAATAAAATTTCAACTTTCATAATTGGGTAAAGATATTCACACAAACGATATCAAAATTTAAAAATAATCTTATATTATACATTTACTTTTTTAAATAAAATACATTTTGTATACCTACATGCGTTATTATTCTTGACAAATATGTACTTTTTAAGATAAAGTTTCTACAAAGAGCAAAAGTTGGCAACAACGAAGCGAATGAACTGATTAGATGAAAACATATGATTGCTATTATCGTGTGACTATGACGTCGCATGAGTTTTTGAACTGATTAGCTAGAAACGCATGATTGTCGTTATCATGTGAGTAAATGACGTCACATGAATTTAGCCGATTGCATAAATATGAGAAGACAACCACTAACAGCATCTTTATAGCATTCGGTTACGCATCAAATTACCTAATTCCCAGATCCATTTCCTTAGGAAGAGGAGGTGGCTAGATAGCACATAATTTTCACAATGAACCTTGAACATTTAGTATCATACTTTCATATTACTTACAGAATGTGGGGAAAATGCTTTAAATATTTTAGGTGAATATTTTTTAAAACTAAAACAGATAAAAGATAAGCAGTAGGGAGAGAGAGAGGTGGGGGGGGGCAGATCAAGGTATTTTGACAATAGTTTATAACTAAAAAGCATATTAGCTATGGTAGGACGGGAGAAAAACGACTCCCCAAGGCAGTCAGAAAAAACTGAACACACAGACAGAAAATATTCTTTCTGTTTAGGTCTACATATAGTGTAATCAAAGTTTTTCTTGCTTGAAGATCAACGGGAGTGCTTATAGATGAAAATTGGCTGACATTAACTTACTGGTTGTGATGAGAATTTCAACTAGCAATTTTATTCCAGATTTTAAAAAAAAAATGCTGAAAAGTGTGATAGGGTACGTTGGCTCATTAACCTGGTTCTAAAATCAAATGTGCTTGCAGCTATATAAATATAAAGTTCGCCCAATAAGTAAATTTTTGCAAAGTTGCCGCTATTTTATTCAATTTCATT
Source organism: Trichonephila inaurata madagascariensis (assembly GCA_019973955.1). Lineage (NCBI taxonomy): Eukaryota > Metazoa > Arthropoda > Arachnida > Araneae > Nephilidae > Trichonephila > Trichonephila inaurata. The sequence continues at coordinate 75,341 of BMAV01016295.1, forward strand.
TTATTGATTTGTATGGTATAATTTATTTCTTTTTAAAAATGTAAATGATTGTAATCATTTTAAAAAGGGGCTGCCTTCCTGTATCATCCACTCTTACGATGCAGAAATAATTACCCATCTCTGGGTTATGGTTATCAAACCCAGTTCTAGTAAATAATAGGCAACTCTGGAAGTGTTTAATAAATCAAGGAAAAAAACTGTGATTTAAAAAACTGCATTTTATGAAAGATGGCTCTAATAAAACCATATTGCTAACATCATTTATAAGCATCTCTAAAATAAAATATACAATTTTTATTGTCATTTCTCAAACATGCAAAAATATGTAGCATTGTCATAGCCTAATGCTAAAGGCATCAATTGAACTGAATTTTTATACTTTCAATAATAATCTAGAAGTGAAATAACATGTTAATCGAATAATAAAAATGTTCTATTTTAAAATTTATTATCGGCATGCAAATTCAGTTCTTTTAAATTTTTTCCTCATAGAATCACATCATTGAATTAGTATTAATGTTCATAATTGATATACAGTAGCTATTTATACTTGATAAATAATTCACTGTTAATTTTGAAATCTGCATTAGAAGTCCAATATTACGAATTTGAAAGCGTTAAAACGCTTCACTATTATCTTCAAATACTCAGAAATACGAATGGAAAGATTACCTTTTCATCAACAATACAAATGAACCGACACTGACTAACAATGTAGAGTACATTGCTCTAATTGCCCAACAGCGATGAGCATTGATACACGTGTGACTTACAATAGATGAAGCATAAGTTGCTTCTTTGATTCAGTTGATACTTCTGTTAGAATGGAAAGTAATATATATGAAAGGAAAATGTGGAAATGAAATGCGGAATTTGAGTTTCATTATAGAATTAACACGATATTACATAAAACATTAAATGAAAAAATAGAAAATATACATGAATAATTCCGAAATTATTTGTGTGATTCCTCAGAGAATGCCCGAAAACGCATATGTCCTTAATTTCCAAATTTACAAATGTGAATAAATATTATAATTTATTTTATACATGTTTACTTATTCAGCATTCTTTACATTCAATTTCTAATCCTATATCAGAGACAGCAGTAGCCCGTGATCATGGTCACGGATTTGTAGCCTGCGTAACATTGAAGACCCACAGTGTAGAGGGGCTAATGTACGTTAAATTCATTGAGCCACAGAATCCTCCCTTCAGCGTGATGTGCTAGTTTGGAGAAAAGTGTCAATTCAGGTATAGTCCTCGTCACTTGTCCACTTGACCATGGTTTAAAATTGAGAGGTCTGTCACCAATAGCCTTTACAATGTAAGACAGTTAAATTCCCGGATTGTGCATGCCCTAGCCGTTAGGTTTGGTGTGAAAAAGTGGAAATAGAATATAGTTGATCTTGATCCATCCGGGGTTAGTGGCACTTAATTCCCTCCCTCCATCTAGTTCAGTTTGTTTTTTATCCATGTTTGAGTAAGACACTGTTGTATCAAAGCGCCGCTATCATGATAACCTTAAAAATCGAACTGCGCATACATTTGAAATTCCTCATGAAATAAAAATAAAAATAAACTTAATGCTTTAAAATGTTAAACGAAGTGTTTGGAGATAGCTGCATTTCACGTGGAAAAATTTCTTAGGGGCACAAACGATTTTCGGAAGGTTGGGAGATTTTTGAAGATGATAAACATCCTGGTCGATCTGTGTCATCAAGATATGGTTAAAAATTTTAATGAAATCGTGCTAAAAGACCAACATTTGAGTGTTCCGATGATGTCAGATATTACGAATATTGACAGAGAAACAGTAAGAAAAGTTTCGGCCGAGAATTTGCATATGGTGAAAGTTTGTGCAAAACTGGTATCGAAAGACTTGATCAAGACAACGCCCCGGTGCATAGTGTGCTCTCTGTTAAACAGTTCTTGGCAGACAAACGCATTACTGTACTGATGTTCCATCGTACTCCCAAGATCTCGCCCCATACGATTTCTACTTCTTTCTTAAAGTGAGAAAAACATTGGAGGGAATACATTTTCAATCTGTTACTTACTGAAGATGGTGAAACCTAATGAGCCACAGCACTGCTTTGAACGGTGAAATACTCGTATGTAGCTCTGTATTGATAGAAAAGGGAATTATGTTGAAGGGGATTAAAAGGTATTTGTACATTGTTTTCAATGACGCTAATTTTTTAAACTAATCCGGTTATTTAATTGTTACAGTTGTGACGGGCTCACGCGTTTTTTCATTAACATGTCCTTTTGCGTTCTTTGGGGCCAGAATGAATGGAAACTCTTTTCAATCAATACAAATTTATAAATCATTCAACTTCCCCCCTAAAATTTTTTAATTAACCATAAAATTCAATTCCCCTTTTTATTTTAAAAAGAGAGAAAATTTCAAAAAAGATTAATTATTAAAAAAATTTACTGTTACGTTAGAATTACAATTTCTAATAACTACATTAAAATGTTTCTGTATGAATTTGTGTCGCCATAAATCATACAAGTACTTATGCTCAAGTTTCAGGAAATTCAATGTATTTAATGCTTGTCAGTAAGCTATTGTTACAAATGCAGCAATAAGTTTTCCATTTGCGTTAGTACGAGTAATGGGAGTTAGGTCGGAATGGTGAATTTTATTCAAAACAAATGTCGTTTCAGAATATAGAATTTCTAATATTTAAATCTGATTACAAAATTGATTGTATTTACTTAGGTGTTCGTGCTCTGCTTATCACGATAAAAAGTATGGTCAGTGTGGTACATGCGGGTGTTCTGTGTCTTATGGGGGTGGTGTGGGCGTATTGGTGGTGCTTTGGTCGGTGTGTGTGTGTGTGTCGAGTGTTTGGGGTTGATGTGTGTGTGGGGCGTGTGACCATGTCTGTGGGGGCGGGCGTCCCCTCTCTTTTCTGTGTGTGCGTCATTTTTGTTATGAAGCACTTATTAATACTTGCACACCCTGTTGGCAGTTGATTTGTGCATACATATGTCCATTAACGCCGTTTGATCCAATTTTATTAGGATTATTTGTCAATTGTGCCTTCTTCCATTAAAATAAATTTGATTGAAAAATATTCACTTGCAAAACTAAGTGTCTGGACAGATATTTTTTAATTATCTTGTCTTTACTTTTAGAATCATATTTATCTGTAAAAATCTCTCCTTTCCTTGTTTTATAATCTCTGTTATTTCTTACGAGATTAAATTAAGCAGAAAAGTATATCTGACACATTTGAGCAATAAAAACTGAAGTGTGATATTTGTGATCTGTTAAAAGATATTCTTTGTCAATGCCACGTTGAGTTTTAAATCTCCTCTGTGATGACAGCTGGAAGCTTGGTTCTTAAGTGGATTATGAGACTCTTTCTTTGTTAATAAGCTCAATGCGACAAGTTCCACGACGAAAGCTTACTTTCTGTCGTAACTAATCAAAAGATGACATTTCTTGAAGGAAAATCATAAGGCATTAAATTCTTATAAAAATTTCCAGTTTAAGATAATATGACAATTTACCCTCTTAATTGTTTTGCTCCTACCGAAATTGCTGGTATTTCTAAGAGATGCAGTTTGTCCATGGTACTAAAATGCTTTTCATCCAGAATATTTCCTTGTAGCTGAAGGCCATTTTTTTCCCTCAGGAATTTAGATTCTTGAAAACGTTCAATGAAGAATAGGGATCGGAAAGACAATGTGCAGCTTGTTGCTCGACAAGGAATGAAAAGGGAAAGAAACAAAAGGAAAAACTTTGTTTACAATTTTAAATTGTTTTGTAAATGTACATACAAAAACCCAACCGAAAAAAAGGAAAACATCTTTTTGAAAATTTAAAAAAAAAAATTTTTAAATATATGAAAAATTTCAAGTAAAATGTGTACCTTTTAAAATATAAAACCCCCTAAAAAAACCCCTTTGATTTTTTGGGTTCCACAATTATAAAATAAAAAAAAGTGTGAAAACTTTAAAATTGAAAATTTAACTACAATTCTTCCATTTTCTTATTCTATGAAGAATTATACTTAGTTACACTCATGGACAAAAAATTAAACACCAAAAAGGAACGTCAAAAAAGAAACAAATTTTATACGTAATGACTTTTTTGAAGGGAAAAGATTAGAAAATCAAAAGGAAAAGGATCATTTTTTTCAGAGAAAAAGCAGAAGAACGGAGGATTTAAAACCTATTGATTCTTTTATTTGGGGAAAGCACGATCGAACGATCGTGCATTGAGGCATGTTCTGTATGATGTCTTAAATTTTTCATATTTCTGCAACCTTGTCTAAACCCGAAAATCCCAATTTTCCATCCCAAATGTCCCAATAGGCTTGTTGGAGATAAATCTAGGTTGACAGGCCAAAGAAGGGTAGTAACAGGCAGAGAAAAACTTGTGACACCTTGCCATGGAGGCCAAACATTGTCTTGTTGAAAATGGTCCCGGGGGGCCGTTTTCATGAGTGGCAACACATATGGTTGCAGGATATCATGGACATAAAGCTGGGCTGCCATGGTGTCACGGATCAATACTATGGGGTGACTGTGTATTGTAATCAATGGCACCCCATACCATCACACCAGCTGTGGGAGCGGTGTGTCGCTGTAAAGCAAAGGCAAGATTGAGACGTTCACCACGGGGTCTCCCCACACGAATACGATAGTCATCACTGCTGAGATTGAATCTGGATCGTTACGATCCCGCAATTATTTCTTGGTGCGCTAATTTTTTGTCCACGAGTGTATATGCAAAAGAAAATTGCCTTTTATTAAGCATTTTGAGCAAACAAATCGACCGGTTAAGGAGTTAAAGTGAAAATATAAACTTTTTTTCAATTTTAAATTCTTAAAAAGCTAGTAAAGCTAGTACTAGTTGGTACATAGATTTACCTAAGAAAATTCAGCTTTACAAGCCAAATCATTCATTATTAATTAAGCCATGCATTGATTTAGTTTCGTCAATTACTGTTTTTCAATACATAATATTTCCAAATGACTATGTTTTGATGCTTTATCATATTAATATCTTCCATAAACTATTATAACACATGACAACTCATACATAATATAAAAGCAATTGTAGATATTTTTCTCACTAAGTGCTTAAATATTTCATCCATCTTCTTTCTATACAATCATCTATTTATATAAAATCTCACATATCTCACTAATTCTAAAACTAAATATTCGAAATCGCAAATAAATGAATATTTGTAATTAACCATTGAAGGAAATATTTGTTTGTATTATTATCTCAGTAAATATTTGTGTTTTCTTTATTGATACTTTCAAACGACGAATTTCTTGTTTATTTTAATAACAACAGAACATTCTTCATATATCCAGTCACTGAACTAATTTGTAAATCAATTTAATCATGCGAAGGTTAAGAGATTATTCAAAGAATTTTTACGCGTCATTTGAGGATACAAATTAATTAGCTAGGTAGTTTATTTTAAGAACAAACAATAGATCAAACGAAAATAAATCTCATATAGATAAATGACAACAATTCTTGCAGTTTATTAAAGGACATATTATTTATACTCTCCTTATTTTCCCAATTCATTCCCAATTCCCCAAATATTTCTATATTCCCAATTAATTACTTCGTTAAATTAGAATTCAAGTGAAAGAACTTTCTGAGGCACATAGAACAATTCTGAATTTACTTCATGGTTGGAAAGGGGTATTTATAATTTTTAAAAAATTGCACAATACCGAGAACAACATCAAGTAGTTAGTAAATTTTTGGTCTACTTCGAAGGGCAATACAAATTAGAGTAATAGATTGAATGAGCTTGTGAATTTTGACCTAAGGATTAACCTACCATTTTCTGTCATCCATTTGTCATGACTCATCCATCATGCCCGTTGGATGCATCACACACATACAATTACCAATCACATCCCAGTTAAGTTCAATGAGTGAAATATTGTGAGACGCTGATGGACAGAAAAGCAATTGGGCAACTTTTGTGGTCAAGTACTATCATGTTGTTAAATAACATGGGATATACTCTAAGAGAAGTAGTGCTTACAGCATCAATGTATGATCCGCGTGTCATTAGGGCATCATAGTGTTGCCAATACAGATCAGCAGTAAATGGTTATCTTTTCCAAACCATGATTCAGCATAATGTGTAATATGATTGGACCTATGATCACGTCCATGTCAAATATATACACGGCTACTATGTTGAAACAAAAATGTGATTCTTCACAGATTCCTAGACATGGTTGAAACTAACATCATTGTAATTCAAGAGTGTTAACCACTTTAATCACACTGGTGTTCCTCGGATATGATATATTCTAGTCTTTACGCCATCTGTGCCACACTAAAGTAATATGTACGCATGTAGGTGGCTATCAGCAATAATATTATGGACAGGCTTTATTACACTCCCAGCAGTTCCACTTTATCCATTGAGCACTTAGGGAGGGCGCCTAGGGGCCTAGAGCCCGGATAAACTGGACTTGAGATTGCCTAGTTATTTATTTATTCAGATTTTCCAGTTATAAATTTCGATCCATCTGTGCCAAGGGGACCTGTAGCTCTTCAGCACCCAGGTCCCGAAACGAGCTTAAATAGGCACTGAGATCCAGGCATCATTTTATTGTAGTTCCTTGTATCCTGGTATATTTCCTATTACACGTGTTATTTGAAACAATTAACATACCCATTAATTCTTTTTTCAGAATAGAGTAGTCTGTTTACAACAGAATCTGCCAGTTCATAAACATACAGAATTTGCTCGTGGGCGTAATAGATGCGTATTCTGAATTATTTATATAACTGTACGAGGTATTTACCCTACGATTTGCATCTTCTCACCATGCTTTTTGTATTCGTAGTGTACAAGTACACTTTTCTGAAGTTAAAGGGTTATAATTACGACTATAATTATTGGTAATGTTCAAATTAAGACGTTTTCTTCATTCTTTAATTCGATCAAAAATTCTCCAATTGGTTTGTGTGTATGCTAAATTAAACTAAGTCTGGTGAACCTGATGTAGTTTAGAAGCTACGAGAGAGCCGTAGAAGTTCATGTGTCATTTACACCATTTAATCAAGAGGAAAGATCTCGAAGCTTCTTCCAATAGCCCTCATGTTTTCTCAGTAAGCTTTTGTTTTCCTTTATGAGCCTTTCTTTTAGCTAATTTGTTCCAAAAATAAAAATTGAAGTTATAAACCACAAGCTATATATAACAAACACGCTGAAAATTTTTCATGTATTTTATTTCAAATCATACAAGTATAATTTACCAAAGAATTGCATACGTGTTTAATAATTAAATTAAATTAAACATTTTTATTAATTAAAAATTTCGAAACATTTTCCCCTAATCCTTTGTAATAGAGTAGATTTCTCACATAGGAGCTCAATAAAATGATTCAATTTTACAAACTCTTTTTCAATTCCTACTATTAGCTCGCACTGTCTATATATTTATATATTTGTATATTTATTTACTTATCTTGGTGGAATTTTCAATCGTTAATAAAATACATTTTAAAGCTGGAGTGAGCTGAAATTTTATATACAGGATCATTTTGGATGACAATACAATAATTTTAATTATAATTAATAAAATGCATTGATTAAACTAATTATTTAAATAATTACAAATACCTTAAGTTGGTGACTTAGCGACCTTTTGCAGCTTGTGTGTCCAAACTTGAAAAGGTTTTTCTCACGTCAAAGCATTCAGTTGGACTGAAATTAAAAGAACAATACGATACTTTTAATGATAATTAAAAACTAATTACTGCCAATGTTGTGATTCTATCTATGTATATACATATTTGCCCATATTAATTGTAACTATTTAATAAAAATTAGCTAAAATAAAATTTTTCGTTGTTGATCTAAGTAGGAATTGACTTAAAAACTATTTTTATATTACTTGTTTTTAATAGTTTTAGTAAGAATTCACCAAACATATAGTTATAATATAATAAACATAACCACGCACATTTAGTTTTAAATCTTTACCTAAATAAGTCGAGTTAAGTGCTTATTCAAACATTCTTTAATTAAAACAACAACAATAAACTATCCACGCAAAATAAAACTAATACATTAGCAAACATAGTTCATTTGGAAATCGGATTTAATTGCTAGAAGTCCAATTATAAATCCTAAAGTATTATTCGCTTGAAACGAAGCATAGCAGCGCCAACCATTATTTCCGATTCTCTTCAAATACAAGTAGAAAAGGCATTTTTGTGTGAATGGGAATTCTAACGAATCAGCTCTAACTAGAGGGGAATATTCCCTTCACTGTGATTGTCCTGCATAAGTGAATTTTGAAGCCTGAATGGCATTATGGAAATAGGAACATTCAAGGCTCCTTAACTGAACGACTGCAATTGTTTGATATGGAAGTAATACGCTTCAATATTAAAGCAAATATATTTGTACATGGATTAATATTGAAAGTGTTTATGAGGATACTCCTGCTTTAAAGCGTACGTGCAGTGAATGAATTCAATATATATATATAGTTTCTTTAGAGCGAATTTCTAACAAATTTTTAAAATATTCCAATGTTTTAATAATATGCTAATGTTAAAGGGCTTTGTCTCAGTTCCAAATAACTGAATGCCAACGCAAAAACACTGTGATTGATTGGTTTTAATATATTTCCAAGGTAGTTAGCTTGAAAAGGAAATGACGTATTATTAACAAAATTTCTTCTCAATAACGTTTTGTGTGGTTGCACTATTAAATTATTTTAGTATCCATTTCGATATATCCATTTACATTAAAAAAGTAAAAATTTAAGGTTTGCTCTAAATTTTATTATTTCGATTAGTCATTCGATCTATTTTATTTCTTTTAACATCATAATTTTTTAAATAGTTGTTTTATGTAAATATATTTATAATAAAAATAGCATTGTTGTTTTTTTAATTACATATAAGTGATTCTTTTCAGAAGCAATCTATAACCATGGGGGAGTGTTTATTCACGCCACTTTCTAAAGAAACGCAAGGGTTGTTGGCCACATACCTCGCAATTTTGAATCGAAGCCAAATGACGAAGAAGACACCTGAGATAGCACCCTAATCTCTTAACTTCCACACCACATCCATCAACGTGAGGAGTTTGACCCGTGATAGATTTAGCGGGCATCAGCTCTTCTACACAGTGGTTCTTCAACGGCATCGAGATTCGAATTCGTGTCTCAATAACGCCGGCCACGAACTCATGACCACGACCAATAAGCTACAGTGGCCATGCAATCGATAGGAGATATAGATTGATTGATTGTTAATCAACGTCGTATCTCATAGCTAACACGACAGTGGTTGAAGCGGACTTTGTAATTTTGAAATAATCTCAAGTAAAGAAGATAACACCTAAGTGAAGGAGAAACAGAATCTGATAATTATTGAGGAAGCTAATTATACATATCATTAATCTTTAGTATATAATAGCAACAGAAATTTAATTTGGAATTCACTGTATTTGGATTCAGATGGTCAGTAGACGCTCAAGTAGCAATTATTTACCTCTTCTGATAGAGAAATTTGATTTCTTAAGTAGAAGTCTACTTTTTGCATTACCTTTAAAACCGAAAGTTTTTACTATAGTATTTTCAACAATAAAGCATTGTTTTACACACAAGTGTGCAAATTGAAATGATAACCTACAAAAGTAATATAAAAATAGTTTTTAAGTCAATTCTACTTAGATCCAAGAAGCAAAAAAATTTACATTTTAAGCTACTTTTTATTTAATAGTTACAGTAATATAAATATGTATAAACATAGGACAGAATCACAACATTAAAGTGGTGAGTGTGAATTTTTTTTAATTATCATTAAAGTATCGTATTGTCCTTTTAATTTCAGTCCAACTGAATGCCTTAACACACGTGAAAAAAAAAGCCTTTTCAAGTTTTAACACAAGTCGCCAAAGGGTCACTAGAGGTCGCCAACGAGGCTGTATTTATTTATATTCTTTAAATAATTAGTTTTAATCAATTGGTACTATTAGTTATAATTAAATTATTGCATTGTCATCAAAATGATCCTGTATATAAAATTTCAGCTCAATTGGGCTTTAAAATGTATATTTTATTAACGATTAGAAAATTTCACCAAGATAAATAAATATATTCAAATATATAAATAAATAAATATATGAGCAGTGCGAGCTATGAGGTAGGAATTGAAGAAAAAGGGTAACAAATTTTAGAAAATATAGACTCCAATGGAGAGCGTACTTTTTTAACAACACCAGGAATTCGAAATTTTTAGCATGCTACGCGGAACCTTTTCCGAAGAACAAAAATTATTTGAGCAGGTAGACTACTTTGTGAGATTTTATTAACTATACAGAGAGTAATACCTTAGCCCAGTGGCTGAGTGGTTACAGCATCGCGCTTCCACACCACAGGTCCGAGGTTCAAACCCCAGGTTGGGTAAGATTGACTCAGCCTTTCACTCCTTCAGTGGGTTCATAAATGAGTACCAAGCCTGTGCTTGAGAACTTAACACTGGTGGCTTCGCGTCAGACAGGCTGACCGGAACATCAGCTCATGCACCTCCGAGCACAAGGTTGCGTATACTAAGTCGGACACAGAAAGCGTTGGCTCTCATAGGCTGTTATACGCCACTGAGTTAAGGGCAGTCGGAAAGCTAAAATCTTATTTTCTTGACAATTTGAGATTTTACATTTTCAAATTGTATTGATTTTAACCTTTCTAAAGGTATCTTACTTTAACCTCTAAGGTAATTAGAAGCCCTTAAAACCTATTTTTAAATAATCTTTGAAACTAGACCAGATCCATTTAAATGAATTGATAGCCAAAATGTAAACAAGGTACTAGTTTTGGCAAGTCCGAATGTCTGATATAAACCAACCATGTATCTTTTCATTCTAGAAATTGAGCCTTTTATTTTTTTTATTTCTAACCGATTTGAACTCTCTGTATATAGTAAAATCAATTTATCTCAAAATGTAAAATTTGATGTTCGATATACCCAACTGCTGAGAAACTACTGTTCTGCACACGTAAGTAAATTTTTTTATGATATATTTATAATGACGGCTAATATATACTAAAATGAGCTTTTTGTAAAAACACTCAAAAATTTATTTTTACAATTTTTATGTGAAAAATGGATTAGAATTTCGCAATGTTTGATAAATATTATTTCATGAATTATTAAAATTCAAAATTAGCTAAAAGCTCATTTCAGTATAATAGAGAAAGGTGGCCACACTTTAAGTAGCCGTAGAAAAAGAAATTTTTAAACATGTACATATAACAGATTTTGAGAAAAAGTACATCGAAAATAGACAATTTAACATTGTCAGTATTATGGAGGTGGTGAGAGTGAGACTAATCATCATCTGGTCTAGTAATTAGGCTAGATCCATGAGTCCATAAATCTGTACAAAGTCTAAGAACAGCAGGGGGGATGCAACCTTGCTTACTCCTCACAGGAAAACGGAACATCGCAGAATATTGCTGTGAGGAGAAAAAGGACTGATGTTACATTTGGGGCCAGAATTGAGACCTTGTTTTGCCACCCTCAAGAATACATGCACCTCAGGTGACCAGTCGAAAAATCGTGAAAAGTAATGCCGTTTTGATATGATCTGGAACCCTTGAATGATATGGCGGATCCGGGGTGTCTTTGAAAGTACCATGGGTGTACAGGAGAACTACCAGCTCTACATATTAATTCTTTTAGCCTGAGTAGATCTGCAGTCTATGTAAGGATGTATGATGCTTCCCGGATCCACAAGTTGCTGGTAGCACCTTCGCTAGGTCATCCGCAACTTCGTTCCGAAGGCCTACATGAGAAGGAGGACACTGTAGATGAATAGGGTGCCGATCCAGCTGATGATAAAAGGTGGAAAGAATACTCCTGCTGGTGCTGTTGCCAATAGATGGCAAATCGATAAACGTTGGATGGATGATACAGATAGAGACAGATATAGGATGGATAGAGACAGAGAGAGGTTTCCAACTCCCCTCAAGTTAAGTTATGCAGTAATACCTTGATATATTACTGTATACATATAAACAGTAATACCTTGACTTTTGTTACACTACCTCGAAGTTACGTGATTTTCAAATCTCGTCGATTCGTCTTTTGTTTGAGGAAATAATTTATGTAAAATTGATGAAATTGGTAATGAGGTTAAAGAAGCTGCCGATCTTCCCAGGCAAATAAATTTGGAAATGGATAGTGATGCATTCAAGAACCGTTAGATCACCACAATCAGGAGCCGGCAACTAATGAGCTCTTAGAAATGCATCAGCAAGAGCAAGACATTGAAGAACTTGAATCTTTAGACCCATTTCAACCAGATGGTCAAATGACGTTTGAGAGTTTGATAGAAGACCTCAGTTTAATTGAAAAAATTTACAAATTTCAGGATATATAGACTCGAATGATAAGCATATTCTTTCGGCAAAATAAGGTATAAAAGAATTATTAGCATTCTACAAGGAAATTTTGTAAGAGAAAATATATCTTTGAGCCTCGTAGACTACTTTGTAAATTTTATGAAACCTTCTGCTTACGATTTTGTTTGACTTTTTGTTTTTAAATTTTTATTTTCTTTCGTCTCTGGCCCCAATTAAAAATAATTTATATCCTAAATAATAAATCGCGCGATTTACACAGTTTTTACTCAGTCCCACGTATCGCGTAAGGTATTTCTGTACAGGTATACCGTGAAGTATAAACTTAATCGCATGTTTTACAACTGTCAAAATTATTAATATTTCTCGCGGATTATAAAAAAGCTTTTTCTTTTAAAATGCTCTTTGTGAAACAATCCTTTTTTCCCACAAATTTTAAATATTAATTTTCCCCTAAGCTTGAAAATAAGCCAGACATGTAATTTAGTTTAATTGCATTCTACTTGAATTAGGAGTAAATATTTCGTACCTCAGGTTTCAAATTTATCTTATGTAGTGTATCTAAAAAAAATTTACAAAATAAAAATTCAAAAAGCTAAGTTTAGTTCCATTAACATTAAGATCAAATTTATCGATGAAATATTCAAGTTGTATCCCGTAATCGATTTTTCTCTCTTGAGAATTCAAATATGCATCTCAAAAGATATAAATGGAACAGATAGAAAAGACTTTTCGAAAACAATGAAATACTTTGAATTCAATCAATATTTTCTGTTTCCATCTGAATTCCTCTTTTATTCCGTATTCTTAAAATTCACATGCATGGGTAAATCTAAAGGCGCACGATTGTTAAATTCGATTATTATGTTATTTCAAAACGGAATAAACAAATTTATTCTATAAACGGAAAGACGAGCAACTGTTAAACATTTTATTTAACTTGGGCATACAAAGAAATGTCAAGAACATTGTTGCACAAAAAGATTAAAAATGAATTTATTTATCTAGCCTTTATATTCTTCGCCATGCGATAAATCTACTCCCTCGATTAAAATGCTCTGTTTTTTTTTATTGGATTATCTGAAAAGAGGAAATGATTCATGACTGATTCCCTTGTGAAATTTTATGCTAAAAACACAATTTCTTCAAAATATATATATATATTGTTACATATGGCTTTATTAGAAAGATCAACACACACACACAATCTAATATAAAACAGCTCAAGTATCACACAATCACTCTGATAAATAATAAAAAAGGGCAAACATTTAAAGGAAGAACCAGTACAAATTAAGATGGGAATTAAAAGAAGTTAAAAATTTAAACAACAAGAAAAGGAACACATAAGAAGATGTAGTTTTGTGATACCCCCCCTCCGGCCCGGGGGTATCATCTCTTCAACTACGTGACCTAGATTTGTAGGAATAAATGATTGATCACCCAAATTCTCCATAATAAATCTAATTTTATTATTCTGCAAATATATTGAAAAAATTGAAAAAAAGTCTTACTATGGGGTTCAATCGGAGTGATTCAAGGTGATCCAAATTCTAAGAAATAGCGCTTGAAATCCATTAACTATCTTTATGGGGTTACCTAAGTCTTTTTCTACCTTAGATTCCTTAACACGCTAAAAATCCGTTCTATAAAAACATTTCTATATTTAATATCTTACCAATAGCTCACGGGATCAGCATCTACTTTTTTCTCCTTTTATTCTATTCTTCTACTATTTTTCTAACCACCGAAAGCAAAGCTCCCTTATATATCTATTTAAATATAATCTACATATCCGGTTTCTTCTTGAGGGTTGGATTGAAATAACTCAATTTTGGCCCCAAAGATTCCCCCCCGGGTTAATGTGAAGACGCGATAAGGCCCGTCCCTTTTTTAAAAAAAGTTCATTTAATTCTGGCATTCCATTATAAGTTACTTATCTCACAACATTTCTGAGAGTTTTTATATTGTTCTGGGCATATAAGAAAAAGCTCTGCATTCTCATGATGCCCGTTATAAATTTAGAAAAGATTAGATGGAAGGATTATTTTATGAAGATAGTCCACGCGATAAGGGCCTTTTGCGCAAAGGGCCCACAACCTCTTTTGAAAAAAAATATCTTGAATGTTAGACCGGGATTTGCCTGTTGCTTTTGCTGCCTGGTTAGATTTCAGAATACCCACAAATTTTTCCCAAAAAATATTTTTTTGTGACTCTGGAGGAAGATGTTTGTTGTCTTGGGGTCTTTTCTCTCTTGGCAAAATAAGTCTGTTTTTTCTTTACCGTCATACTTCCATGTGAAAAATCATTAAAAAATAGTTTGTCTTGCTTTTTTTTAAAAAAAAAGTTTGGTTTGTCTTATTACTGAGATATTCTTTAAATTGCAGAAAAGGGTTTGACATCTCTTTGGTAAACAAATTTTTTAAAAAGTTGTCAGTTTAAATTATTTACTTTTAAAAAATTTAGAAACTATTTTTTCGTTTTTCCCGCAGAGGGGGAAATTTTCCTAACAGCGAAGTGTACTATTAAATCCAGGTCTCGACACAATAAAGGTTAGTAAAAATTTTTAAAAAAAGAAGTTCAAATAGTATTATATTTGAATTTTCATGTCCCCTACTTAAATTTGAAATGGATTCGCTTGTGATAGTAAGGGCAAATATAGGGAGATAGAGTGTGCATGCGTGTGTGTATATTGTCCAAATTAAAGTATTATGTGTGTTGTGTTTTACCATAATTAAGGACATCGATGCATTGGTACCTAACCCAAGGAAAATTCGTATTTTTTGGGGCCATTATTTTTTTTAAATTTTTTTTTTATAAGGATGATTACACACAAAATTTTGATAATTTCATATAAGCAAGTATTATATGTTATTTAATTCATATTCATATATATGAGGAAATGCCTGTGTAGCCATCTAATGATTTATTAAATACAAAGAAATAGATGATCAATGGCCACCAAAGGAAAACATCTTTCTCCTACGTCTCGTGCTAAGCGTCTCCAAGAGTCTTAGGGGATTGTTGCCGGGCTATTACATAAGTGTGGCCATATACTGAACTGAACTCAGTGGCTTAACAGCCAATGGGGGGCCAAAATACTACTGTCCCCAACCAAGTATGCAGGACCTTGGGCTCTGAGGTGCATGGGAATGTTTCGGCGTTTTTTCTGACACGTTTGAGAAAAACATGGACAAAAAAACAAGGGTAATATAGTTAGTACCAAATTTTGAAAAGTAATGTTTTCCCAAACCCCCTACAAACGGACTATCCTCGTAGTACTTGTGCCCTTTTTGAGTTCATCTTCCTTCCAAAAAAAATTTTCCTTTTTTAAACCCCATGCCGCATGCTAACCACAGGCTACTTAATTCTCGCAATCAGCAGCATCATTTTTGGAGGAACCAAGTCCAATTACAACACTGAAAACCAACTGCAGAAATCGCGGAAGACTTAAGAATGCTGACGTGCAGAAGGTCGGGACTTCCAGAGACCCGCCGGGGAGATCGAAAGAGAATTGTAGGGGAAAAAACGAAAGAGAAAAAACAAATTATAAGTAAACAGACAGCATCCTGCATTTATCCTATTTTTGGTGCTAACTATTATGATGAAAATCAAGAACAGGAATGGTGCATTTTTGTGGTCTTGTTCATCCTGGTTCCGTAAGGAATTTGTCGATTTAGAGAGTGACTCCTTCCACTGTACTCCTTCAATTGATACAAGGGCAAGTCTCATTAAATGTTGTTTTCCTATTGTTGTTGTTTCCAATCCCCTTGGAGCAGGAAAGCCTACACCAAGTCCATTTGACCTTTCTGCATAGTAGTGTCACACACCAGGTCTTGCTCTTCATACAACTGTCGCAGGGAAATTCCCCAGCAATCCAGAAGATGAGCAGGAGAAGCAAGGAGAGAGCAGGGACAGATAAAGAAAGACTTTACCCGCTGCACAAAAGTCATACTACGCAGGTGTACGCTTCTAAAGCGCGCCAAGGCCGTCTGACGAGCCCTGGAACTCTCGCACTGTAGAGATAGGCCAGGACTCTCAGCTGCGTACCAGTGGTGAGCAGGAGGGTTTCGCCAAGTCAGATTCATTTTTTTAGTCATAGTTTAGTCAGTCTTCCACCCAAGTGGTTCCTCGCCTAAGAGGAAGCTGCATAATACCCTTCGCCATGGACCATGGTCGTTTTCTTTAAGATTGTAATAATTTGTGTAAATTTTACTGCCTATCTTATGTTCCCCATTTAATTATTTTTAATTTATAGATATAAACTTAGACATTTTTTGTGATACAATTTGTTCAATAACAAAGGTTTAAATTTACTTCTTATCCTTTTCCAAACATATAATTTGTGTAAAAATGCATTTCCGTTTGGAAAAGGTAAATTAAGAAATGACAGCTTCTTTTATCTTTTTTTTTATAATACAACCTGTCCATATTCCTGGCAATTGTGCCCATATTACCTAAAATTTTAGTCAAATACGAGCAATTGGGAATTTTGCTTTAGAACTTCTTTATACGCACATCAACAAGAGTCAAAGGTTTCTTCATATGCCATTAGAAAGACCATACTCTAAAGTTTGAAATATCTTAATTTCACAAAAATAAAAAGTGTTTTAGTGCAATATATTTTCAATTAAGTGTTTTGGTGCCCATATTTGCCAAATTTACCCTACGAAAAAAATCCCAAACACTCATATTACGTAGTAGCTGTAACTCCTTCTTAGGTAAGCTCCCATGATTTTCATTAAAATGGAGCTATAAAGTAAAATAATGGAAGAATTAGAAAGAAATGCATAGATTTGGACATAAATAACGTATATCCTTAACAAATTCTATAGTTGACAAGATTTATTCGTGAATTCAGTGTTCTAAGGTTGAACACTGAAAACTGATCAATACAAACAATTTTGATTTTCATTTTTATTTAATGTATATGTCTTTTAACCTTTTTGACTTTAAAAAACCAAATTTTAATAATAAAAATAATTTAAGATGCACGAAATGTTTATTTTAAAGATAGTTCAAAACCATTATGTTCATGAATTTCATCTTTATTATTTAATTTGAATAATGTAGTTCAGAATAATTATTATTGCCAGAACATTTTTTTCTTACAATCTGAATTAGCTTTATTTTCTCTTACAAATTTAATTAGCGTAAAATTCGGCGTATAACGCTCACTTTTAGCACAAATAGGATAATCAAAATTTACGGGTGCGCGTTATACGCCAGGTATAAAAATGAGAGTTTTAAAAATTCAAAAAAAAAAGATGAGCATAGAAAAAAAAATTAGACTTCAACATAGATCGAAATACCGTTCATTTAAAAGAAGTGACATGCCTTATGAACTTAACGAGTTAAAGTTCTAGAAGTATACTATTTTTTTCTAAAGCTTGGATTAGTACTTTAAATAAATGACTTCAAAACATAAGAGCATTGGACAGGTACATTTCAGGTTTCTTCGTATAAAAAGGGGACGCGTTATATGGCAAATATACCTAAAAACTAAAAATTGCAGCTTGAAAGTATGGGTGTGCATTATACGACGTATTTTATGGAACATTACGTTTCCTCAAAATTCTTGTTGAGAGCCTACTATATGATCTTTACTACATTAAGAAACTTTAAATCTCTATTAAACTATTTTTTGAAATAGAAATTTTAGTTTGCCCTGTTTTATTCTCTATTATATGGTTCACTTAAAAATAAAATTAAAGGCATTTTTTTTTCTTTGAAAACATTCTGTCATTTCCTTTTAAATTTCTTTGTCGTTTTCTATTTTCTGTATATAATTTTAATGACTTGAATCTTGAGCAATTGTTTTCATTCTGCATTATGTATAGTTATTGTTTAACCAGAATACTCAGAAGTTTAATATTTCAGTCAACAAATCAGTAATTAGAAAGAAAGTGCACAAGAGAAAATATTCATCAAAATGTTACATACAAAAAGACAATGTTGTTTACGCGAATTTCAGATAATATTTTCTCTCAAATCTCTTATAACAAATAAAGTTTACTTGAACTACTAGGATGTACATGAATAATTTTTTAATAATGCTATGCCTTGTACTTCAAAATATTATTAAAATGTTTTCTGAAATTAATTTCTTCAAAAGTTAATTGCTCAAAGTATATCGGTTAGACGAGAGGCAAAAGCATATTTTGCAAGATACTCGCTTTGAGTAATAGAAGTACTTTTAAACACAAAAATATACAATATTCTTCATAGAGAGAAAAATGCAGGCGACAAATCTTCCAAGATAGAGTAAGGTTTCGGGTGATTTAATGCAGATGTCTTCCTCAGAATGCTTTTATGTAGATAAAGTAAGAAAGAAAACAACAGAGTATGTTTTCGACACACAACGTTCATTTTTCAAGCTAAAATCAGATTATGTAAGCGTTAAATCAATCTTCCATTTTCTTTTAGGAGGCACATTATTGCAATATAAAAATCAGCATCTGCTTTCGTATTGAAATCCATTAGTTACCTTTTATAAAATATGAATTATATAGGAAAGTTATATAAAAAATTCGTAATATTGTAGGAAAGCAATGGACTAAATTCATGACAGTCACATGATAAAAACAATCACGTGCTCTTAATTAAATTCAAAACTGGCATTAAACTAACTTGTACTTGTTTTATTTATAAAATTTAGACAAAATTTTATAATTGGAAAAAGATGTTCAATTATTATGGGAAAAAACATTTCATTAAAAAGATTTTAAGATTAAAAAAAAATCTTATTTTATACATTTATTTTTAAATTTGCTTACTTATGGGTGTTACATTGTATAGACAAATAAGCACTTTTTAAAAGAAAGTTTCTGCAAAAGGCAAAAGTTGGCTACAGTTAAGTTCATGAACTGATTAACTGGAAACACATGATTACATTTATTATATAACTATGACATCACATAATTTTATGAACTGTTTGGTTGAAAACCCGTGATTTTAGTTATCATATAACTATGACGTCACATGAATTTTGCCTATAGAGATTATCGATTCCATTGTATATTGAAGATACGCACTTAGTGAATTGATTAGCTGTATATTGTTTATTTTTGTAAATGCGTGCATGCGAATCAATTTTTCTTTCGAATCCAGCGTCAATGATTTTTCCCGTTACTATTCAATTTTAAAAAATATAACTTTTCTTTGGCATAAGTAAATAGCGCCTGAAATCCCTATTTTATCTTTATGAGGAGGTTACCCTAAGAACCTTTATCTACACTCCAGATTCCTTAACACGCTAAAGTCCGTTCTATAATTACACTTCTATATTTATTATCTTACCAATAGCTCACGGCGATCAGCATCTCAGCTTTCTGTCTCCTTCTATTCTATTCTTCTACTATTCTACTAACATGCGAATGCTAAAGCTCCATTATATATCTATTAACTATATATATATATAATCTACATATCGCGGTTTCTTCTTGAGAGGATTGGATTGAAATAACTCAATTCTGGCCTCAAAGATTCCCCAATAGGATTAATGTGAGACACTTGATAAAGCCCCGTCACAGTTTTTAAGAGTTCATTAAAGTTCTGGCATTCCATTATATGTTGCTTATCTCACAACATTTCTTAGAGTTTTTATATTGTTCTGGGCATATAAGAAGAAGCACTGCGTTCATGATGCCCGAGTCATAAATTTAGAATATATTAGATGGAAGGATGCCTATTTTATGAAAATGATGTACCAAGCGATAATGGCCTATTTGCAGTCTGAAGTTTGCCACAACCTCTTTTTGACAAAACCAAGTATCTTTGAATGTTAGGATTTGCCTGTTGCTTTTGCTGCCTGGTCCGATTTAAGAATATCCAATAATTTCTCAAAAATATGTTTTTAAGTGACTCTGGAGGAATATGTTTGTTGTCTTGTGGCTCAAGTATTTCTCTCTTGGCTAGTAAGTCTGCCTTTTCATTACCGGCGATACTTCCAAGTGAAGGGATCTATTAAAAATAGATTGTCTTGTTGTATTTATAAAGAAAATTCAAGGCTTGTCATTACTGAGTATATTGTTTTAAATTGCAGAGATAGGTTTTGATGCCGCTTTGGTAAACAAATTTTATTAAAGTTAGTCAGATTCAATTATTTAGTTTAGAAAATTTAGAGATTATCTTTCGATTTTCACGCAGAGAAGGAATTTCCTCAACAGCGAAGTGTAGCTATTAAATCGCTTAGGTCTCGACACAGTAAGGCGTTAGTAAAAAAATAAAGTTTTAATTGTGAAACAAATTATAGTTGAAATAGTATTATATTCGAATTTTCTCATATCCCCTACTTAAATTTGAAATGGATTCGCTTATGATAGTAAGGGCAAATATAGGGAGATAGAGTGTGCGTGCGTGTGTGTATATTGTCCAAATTAAAGTATTACGTGTGTTGTGTTTTATCATAATCAAGGACATCAATGCATTGGTACTTAATCTGCTAAGTAAAAGCACGCATATTTTGGTGCCATTATGTTTCATAAATTTTACATAATTTTTATAAGGATGATTTTTAAAAATTTTGATAATTTCATATAAGCAAGTATTATATGTTATTTAATTCATATTCATATATATGAGGAAATGCCTGTAGCCATCTAATGATTTATTAAATATAAAGAAATAGATGATCAATGGCCACCACAAAGGAAAACGTCTTTCTCCTACGTCTCGTGCTAAGCGACTCCAAGAGTCTTAGGAAATTGTTGTCGGGCTATTACATAAGTGTGGATAGCTCCATTTAATCCCAGAATGGAGAAGGCGGCAATGCATATATTCAATCCTACATATATGTCTGATGTATACATATTAAAGAGAAGAGGCTGGTGTTTCCGGCGACACAGCGAGGAGTCCCGAAACGAAAGTTAAGAATCTAGAGACTAGTAATATATATATATACTATATTTGTACCTTTTTCCCTTTAAAATTTTTTCGTTAGTTCTAGAACGTGGGAAACAATTCGCAAATCCAATTTGGTGTCTCTTTTTCAATTCTTACAATTAGCTCCCACTTTCTCTCTATATTTATTTATTTATTTATCTTCATGGAATTTTCAATAGTTAATAAAATACATTTTAAAAAGCGCTTAATTGTGCTTTCCGAAATTTTATATACATGGAGTTATTTTTGAATGACGGTACAATAATTGAATTATAATTAATAAAAGTGGTGATTAAAACTAATTATTTAAAAATTACAAATACAGCCACGTTAGCATCATTTTGGCGACTTGTGTCCAAGAACTTGAAAAGGTTTTTTCTCACGTTTTTAAAGCATTCAGTTGTGCAAATTTTATATACACGTTGTTTTGGATAGCAATGCGATACTTCAAAGATAATGAAGGTAAAATTAGTACCACTTAATGTTGTGATTCTGTCTATGTATATACATATTTATATTAATTGTAACTATTTAATAAAAGTAGCTAAAATAAAATTACACTTTCTTCGTTGATCTGAGTAGGAATTGACTTAAAAAAAAATTATATTACTTGTTCAACTTATGTCCAAGTAACAAAAAACTCTTAATTCAGCGCGGCTAATACTTCACTAAATAATTCGTCATAATAAGAAAAAATATTGCTGTTATTTGTAAGTTTTAAAATTTAATTATGTTTTAGCGAGCAAGAATACAATTTTCGATAAAAGTTTATAAAAGTTGAGTATAGGTAAACTTGGCAAACATAGGAACATTTTAACGAAATACCTATATTGCTTTCGTAATGGCTTTGAAAGTTTGACATTTCGCACTGTGGTCGTACTTGTGTTCAACCGTCGCGACTTTGTGTGATTCGGCGAACAGATTTATTGCGGTTCAAGCAGAAGCTCTGATCAGACCATTTCTAATGTAAGTACAAATACCTGCTACTTCAAAGTTGTAGTTGTTGTTACTCTATTTTTAGTTATCTTACTTAAGATTTAACATGCAAAAGGTAATTATAAGCATTATAAGGTTACAACCTTATGTGAGGTGTAGTATCCGTTGGCGGGGGCAGGTGGTTTCATTCTTTCCTGCTTTTTAGCAGACAACAATAAAGCTAACTATTGAATAATATACTTGAACTGAATTCAGTGGCGTAACAGCCAATGAGGGCCAAGTACTACTGTGTGCTAACTAAGTATACATGACCTTGGGCCCTGGTGCATGAGCAGATGTTTCCGGTCCAGAAGTGGTTAGTCTGACACGTTTGAGCAAAACCGCGGTTGTGGGCAGGTGTACTGGTGCGGTACCAGAATTTTGTGAAATGGCTCAACTCAACAAAACGGACTATCCACGTAGTACTTGTCCTTTGAGTTTATCTTCCTTCCTTAAAACTCTTCATATATATTTAACTTAGGCCAAGAGTTACAGCCGCTCAGAGCTCATCTGCTGTCACTACTAAATTCTCTCACCAATCAGCAGCAGCCTTTTTGGAAGAGGAACCAAGTCAATTACAACACTGAAAACCACCTGCAGAAATCGAGGGAGGAACGTAAAGAATGCTGAGAAGTGCAAGAAGGTCTGACTTCTAAAAGAGAATTGCCTGCCGAGATTGTAGAAGGTGTAGGGGAGCAAAACGTGGAGCAAAAGGAAACAAATGATAGAAGTAAACAGAAAGCATCCTGCATTTTATCTATTTTGGTGCTAACTATTATGATGAAAATCAAAAACGAAATGAATTTTTGGTGGTCTTGTTAATCCTGGTTCCATAAGGAATGCGACATTTGATTTAGAAAGTGACTCCTTTCACCATTGTACTCCTTCTATTGATACAAAGGCAAGTCTCATTAGTATTTGTTTTTCTGTAAGATTGTAATAATTTGTGTTATTTTTGTCTATCTTGTTTTCACCATTTAATCATTTTTTTAATTATAGATATAAACTTAGACATTTTTAATGATACAATTTATTCAATAACAAAAGTTTAAATTTACTTCTTATCATTTACCAAACATGTAATTTGTGTAAATGCATTTCCGTTTTGGAAGGTAAATTAGGAAATGATAGTTTCTCTTATCTTTTTTTTTTTATACAACCTGCCCATATTGTAAATTTTTAGTTAAATATGGGCAATTGTGAAGTTTGTTTTTGGAGCTTCTTTTATACACTTTCCAACGAAAGCAAGAGTCAGAGGTTTTTTCATATACTTAGAGTAGAAAGACCATTTATTCTCTAAAGTTTGAAATATCTTAATTTCACAAAAATGATAAAAAGTTTTAGTGTGGTATATTTTTAATTAAGTGTTTTTTGGTGCCCATATTTGCCAAATTTACTCTACGAAAAAATCCCAAACACTCATATTATGTAGTATCCTGTAACTCCTTCTTAGGTAAGCTCCCAAGATTTTCATTAAAAATGGAGCTATAAAGAGTAAAAATAATGGGAGAATTAGAAAGAAATGTATAGATTTGGACATAAATAACTTGTATATCCCTTAACAAATTTAATAATTGAAGCCAAGATTTATTCGTGGTCGGTTCTAGATTAAACACTGAAAACAGATCAAAACAAACAAGTTTTAGTTTTCATTGTTATTTAATGCAAATGTCTTTTAACCTTTTTTTTGACCCTAAGAAACCAGGGGTATATAGTAAAACACTTTTAAAAGCACGAAATATTAATTTTAGATAGTTCATAACAAAGCTATGTTTATGAGAATTTCCCTTATGATTTAATTTGAATAATGTAATTCAGAATAATTATTATTACTGGAACATTTTTTTTTTTCTTACAATCTAAATTAGCTTTATTTTTCTTACAAATTTAGTACTGTAAAATTCGGCGTATAACGCGTACTTTTAACACAAAAAAGTATATTGATCAAAATTTACGGGTGCGCGTTATACGCCAGGTATTATAAAAATGAGAGTTTTAAAAATTCTAAAAGAAAAAGATGAGCATAGAAAAATTAGACTTCAACATGAATCTAAATACTGTTCATTTTAAAAAGTAGTGACATGCCTTATGAACTTAACGCGCGAGTTAAAGTTCTAGAAGTATACTATTTTTTTCTAAAGCTTGGATTAGTACTTTAAATAAATGACTTCAAAACATAAAAGAGCATTGGGTGGAATTTGTTACATTTTCAGGTTTTCTTCATTATAAAAGGGGGGCGCGTTATATGGCAAATATACCTAACAACTAAAATTGCAGCTTGAAAGTATGGGTTGTTGCATTATACAACGTATTTTTGTGGAACATTACGTTTCCCTCAAAAATTCTTGTTGAGAGCCCACTATATGATCTTTACTACACATTAAGAAACTCTTTTAAATCTCTATTAAACTATTTTTTTTTTAGGAAATAGAAATTTTAGTTTGCCCTGTTTTATTCTCTATTATATGGTTCACTTAAAAAGGGAAATAAAATTAAGGCATTTTTTTTTTTCTTTGAAAACATTCTATCATTTCCTTTTTAAATTTCTTTGTCGTTTTTCTATTTTCTTTCTGTATATAATTTTAATGACTTGAATCTTGAGCAATTGTGTTCATTCTGCATTATGTATAGTTATTGTTTAGCCAGAGATACTCAGAGGGAAATTTAATATTTTCAGTCTTTCAAATCGGTAATTAGAAGAAAGTGCACAAAAGGAAAATGATGCATCAAAATGTTTACACCAAAAAGACAATCGCTAATTTTACGCAGGTAGATATCTTCTCTCAAATCTCTTTCATCCAGTTTACCAGAACTACTAAAGGATCGCCTGAATAAATTTTAATAATGCTGTACCTTGTACTTCAAAATATTCCATTAAAAATGTTTTGAAATTAATTTCTTCAAAGTTAATTGCTCAAAGTATATCGGTTAGACGAGGGGCAAAGCATATTTGCAAGATACTCGCTTTTGAGTAATAGAAGTACTTTAAGAAAACACAAAAGCTATACAATATTCTTCATAGAGAGAAAAATGCAGGCGACAAAATCTTCCAAGATAGAGTATTAAGGTTCGGGTGATTTAATGCAGATGTCTTCACTCAGAATGCTTTTAATGTAGATAAAGTAAGAAAAGTAACAGAGTATGTTTTTCGACACACAACGTTTGTTCATTTTCAGAAGAAGCTGAAATCCAGATATGTAAGCGTTAAATCAATCTTCCATTTTCTTTTATGCGACACATTATTGCAATATAAAAAATCGACATCTGCTTTCGTATTGAAATCCATTAGCTACCTTATATAAAATCTGAATTATATGGGAAGAAGTTATTTAAAAATTCGTAATATTGTAGAAAAGCAATGGACTAAATTCATGACAGTCACATGATAAAACAATCACGTGCTCTCAATTGAATTCAAAACTGGCATTAAACTACGCTTGTACTTGTTTTTATTTATAAAATTTAGACAAAAATTTTTATAGTGGAAAAAAATGTTCAATTATTATATGGGAAAAAACTTATTTCATTAAAAGATTTTAAAGATTAAAATCTTATTTTGCATTTTATTTTTAAATTTGCTTACTTATGGGTGTTACATTGTAGACAAATAAGCACTTTTTAAAAGAAAGTTTCTGCAAAAAGCAAAAGTTGACTACGAAGTTAGATTTCATGAAGACTGATTAACTGGAAACCATGATTTACATTTTATTATATATAACTATGATGACATCCACACATAAATTTACTTGAACTGTTTGGTTGAAAACCTGTGATTTTAATTATCATATAACTATGACGTCACATGAATTTGCCTATAGAGATTATCGATTCCATTGTATATTGAAGATACGCACTTAGTGAATTGATTAAGCTTGTATATTTGTTTACTCTATTTTTAGTAAATACGTGCACGCAGATCAATGTTTTCTTAGAATCCCAGCAGGCCAAGTGAGAGTTTTCAGTTACTATCAATTTTCGAAGATAAAAATATAACTTTTGCTTGCTTCAAAGGTCACAACTTATTTAAAATCATAGTAATATTGACAAACCAGCTAAATCATTAAGATGCGAAAGTTTTCAAAACATCCATACTGCTGAAATTATCACAGTTATGTCAATTTCCTTCCAAAATCAATTTTTAGAAGTATTTTCCGAAAAGAGATATGGTTTATTTTTCGCTTTTAGCAACACTGCATGTGAGAGTGTTTACTTATCACTTGTTTACTCGATAACCTGGAGAGATATATTTTTATTCAAATCTTAGCAAAGGGAGTGAAAATTTTTGAAGCGTAAAATAGTACTGTCAAAATAATTAATTTTCTCTCATACAGTTGAGGCCTCTTAAATTAATGTTGATATGAACGCTGATGAATTTTGTGACCCACTGTTGTTTTATTACATCATTTATTTTTGAGTAAAAGTTTTACTCTCTCTGAATCTTGTTCTAACACTCATAAACACATTACAATTTTACAATTATGCATAGTCTTATCTTTGCAAGTCCATGAAAAGGGAGTATAAAATCTATACTAATAATGGACCAATCACAAATTGGTTATAAAAGGGAGTGAGTAATTTTTAACTAAAATTTAATTTTCTTAAAAGAAACAAGTCCCTTATGGGTATAAACAATGAAATATATGTCTAAATTAAAAAAAAAAACATTTTTCCTTAATATTTAAAATATCTTTATACTTATTTCAAGGTATTTCTTTTCTAAAATAGTTTTTTTTTCTGTTACCAAGGTTTGTAACTTTGGTGACGTCGCTTGGTAAATAAATAATTTGAATCTTTTACATCAGTGTTTCTCAATCTGTGAGTTACCCCCTTGGGGGGCGAGCCTATTGAAAAGTCGAGAACAAAAAGGTATATAAAAAAATTTTTTCTGAAAAGAGTAAACAAACAAAACATTCTGACATAATAAAAATAAAATACACATTTTACATTGATATATTACGCACCATAAATATATCAATTGCTACACAATGTATTTTATAATTAATTTAACAATTCTAAAGTAAAAACAAGTTTTGACTAATTACCAGTGACCCTGTGGGTTTTGTCATACTCATAATTTATAACAAAAGGTAACACTTATCTTGATAATTTTTGTACGGTTTATAGTTAAACATTGACTGTGTGTGTCGATCATAAGTTTCGCGATTCGCTTTAATGCCAACCACCGTTTTTCACGTGCGGGCAAGCGTAATATGCATTATATTGGAGGAGGAGAATAAAAGGGAGCAAAATAATCCGGAGTAAGTAAATCCTTCCTGAAACGCATTGTGAAGGGTCCCTTTTATTAACCATTCCAAGATACTTGGAATTAATTTTACGGATAACGTGCACAAGAAAGAATGCGCGCTTTCGAAAGACGTATATATACGTCTGGGTATAAGAAGGTTAAAATCGTATCGTAGTCATAGGCGTCAAAGTATAGTATTATTAGATTCAGTACATTGTTGTGTATGGGGAGGCGCGATGAAAATAATGATTGAATATTTGGTCGCGAGTATTGCAACTTTGAGAAGCACTGTTTTTGCACGGTAAAACGAATTCAATTTACAAAATCAGCGACAGGTAGTAATATGAAAAACTACCCCATTAAAGTAATCAAAACAGATTGTTTCATACATATACGTGGAATTCACTTAAAGAATCTAAAATAATAGGAGTATTTTGAATATCACAACTTACTAATGACAGTTTTGTAAAACTGGGAATTTTTAAGAGACGAAAATTTTTGTTATCTATAGAACAAGATCAAAAAATATTTTTGTTTTGCATTTACAGCATATTTATAAAATTTTATGTTACTCTTGGAAAAATTTTGTAGCAAAAATAAATACTTCATAAACTTAGACAAATATTTGTGTTCGGAAAAATCAGAATACTCTGTGTTTTTGCGTTTCTTGCTGTACATTATTAACATAAATCTGTTTGTATAATTCCTATACTAACTTACAAAACCAAAGAGGTAATTTGTTTTATTTTCTTTTTGAGCCAGGATCAAACGACTTTTCATTCTAATATTTTTAAGAGACTCAACTTCATATCATTTAGAGGCCGGCATTTTGCAAAATCGTTGAAAAAATTCGTTTCATTTAAATCAGGACTACCTGGAAATTCCATGCTTCAATAAGCCCCTTTCATCCTCTTTTCAAGACTTAAAGATTTCATTTCAAAACAAACAACAGTGTGTTAAATTTTTGTTGACTCTCCAACTCATTAGCAACATAAAAAGTAGTCCGCTTCGGGCTAGGAGAACTTTTAAAGTCAGGATTTTATTTGATTCATTACGTTCTGGGAAAATTTTTAAGGAAAATTTAAGTAAACTATGAAAAGGTAATAAGTACTGAAGTTTGGAGATTTAGAAAAAGAAAGTTAAAAAACTGCATTTTTTAATTTTTTATCACCAGTTTCCCAATCATAACTTTATTTTTGAAGTTATACTTCTTTTGGGGCGTTAGGCTGCACTGGGATGAGGGTAGAATTTTTACAATGCGCGCGCACCCCGTCACGGATGTGACGCAAGAACCATCTGGCGGATGTAATGACGCACACCGTCACGGATGCGAAATCCTTTGTCATGAAATATACAGAACGGGACAAATCATTCCCACCTTCGAAATTCTCAGAAAAATATTTCTCTTCACTTCCGTGAAGAAGGGGACACCAGGTTCAAACCGTGGACCTCCCGATCTGCAGTCCGAATGTTCTACCACTGAGTTATACACCCGCGCCAGCAAACCTTTTGCTTTTGCGTTCCGTAGGAACGGATACGAATACTTTTGATTGAGAAATATGCAAAATGGGACAGATCATTCCCGCCTTCGAATTTCTCAAAAAATATTTCTCCTGCACTTCCTGAAGGGAGCATCAAGTTTGGACCGGGACCTCTCGATCTGCAGCCGGAATGCTCTACCACTGCGCTATATACACCCGCGTCCAGCAACCTTTGCTTTGCGTTCCGTAGGGTGGATACGAAATGCTTTGTCTAGAAATAGCTGCAGAATGGGACAGATCATTCCGCCTTCGACCCCCACTCCCATATTATTGGTCGTATTGTTCCTGAGCGGTGGTGTTTAATTTAAATCGTGATTATCTCAGGTTTGGCTGGTTCGATTGACTGAACGTCAGTATCGTTCAATTCTGCTCGTGACTACCTTTTGATGTTGTCCTTGGCCAAGGGGCAATCTCCAATTGGTTGTATATCTAAATGTAGTGAGTACACAAGCAGGGTTGCTCGTTTGCCTGTTGCGTGCTTCGGTTAACACTGTGTTCTTGCAACTTATTGCAATCATCCATTCCACGACGCCTCAAACAACATGATTATAATTAAATTAAATTATAGTTAAATTATTGTATTGTGTCATCCAAAATGATCATGTATATAAAATTTCGAAAGCTCAATTGAGAGCTTTTAAAATGTATTTTATTAACGATTGAAAATTCCACCAAGATAAATAAATAAATATAGAGAGGTGTGTGAGGCTAATGGCGGTAGGAATTGAATAAGCCTCACTTCTCTCAAGAAGGGGAGTTAATGGTAAAAACTCTTCAACTATTCCTTGCTGTGGAATGGCATGAGATGAAACGGAATTTCCTGTGTTATTCAAAACCTACGCGATTAGGTCATTCCACTTGACTCATTTGCCCTGTTAAGTCTAAAAAAACGCTGCACCCAGCACTTTCCCATCCGAAATTTTCTGCTTACAATAAGTCTTTTTCTGTTTGGACATTTGTTATGTGCTTGTGAGGTCAAAATGTTTCCGGAATGTTCGCATATATCCGAGATTAGCTTCTCAAACTTTCAATAGGCCAATATTCAATCTTAATTTTCATCGCGCCCCTTCCTTACAATAACAGTATATTTAATTCAATAATACTATACATGAACGCTAAAGCTACAATACTAATTTAATCTTTTTAAGCTCAACCGGCATATAAACGCCTCGCTCAATAAACATTAATTGTGGCCGGACGTATATATAAGTCTTTCCGAAGTTACGATCTTTTCAGTGTGCAGCTATCCATAAAATTATTCCGAAGGCACCGACGCCATCCTGTGACCGACCGCTATTCGTGCCGGTTCCGCGTAAGCTAGAGGTGTGGGATTATCAAAATGATGAGACATAGTAGTTCTTAATACAGCTTTTATTAAGAATAGCTTATATTACTTAAATTCTAATTTGCGACCCAATTTTAGTGCAAAGTGAGAGTTAACACCCAATTAAACCGTGTATTTAAGTCCAGGTCGCAACTAAGATCCTTTATCTTAATTACATAGTTAATACAGTTCATCTAATTACCTATATCCAAATATTACCTTTTGCAGATCTCCTTCCGCTTTACCTAAAGAGATGTAGCTATAAATTCACTTTGTATAAGAAGATTCCAACTTCTTTTATATTGACTTCTATTCCTTCAAAGCTATCGGACTGCTAACTCTTGATGCAAGATTACGCACTAAGCTATCTTTAAACTTGCCGCACTAACGATCAGAATGATTCCACACTAAAGCTATCATCTCTAAACACCGCCCCATATCTTATCAAAGCTTCTATCCTTTTTATAGTATATCTCATTTACACATATTATGTTCGTTTATCTTCTTGGTATTTGGGTTGGAAAAGTTTTTGCCATTAATCATTGGCCGTCAAAAGAACATAGGAGTTATGTTAGCGGAAGGACGTGAGGGCGATGCAACCTCAAGGAAAAACGTATTTACTAAGGGTTCTCAATGCCCTTAATAAATTGCAAGTGTCTAAATCTCTATTTTCAAAATTTCTAGCTTCGCTTTCTGAGTTTTATTTAGAATTTTTAATCTTAAATCCTCATTTTAACTTTTATAATTTCAATATTTATCTTGACTTTATTTTCATTGCAATTTTAATCTTAAATTTTTAACTTTTATAATTTCCAATATTTATCTTGACTTTAATTTTCATTACTCATCTTAGAATTAAATTTTAATATTCAATTTAAATTTAAACTCGTGACAACTAGAATTTTACTCCAATAACTAGGCCAACATTAATAATTACTGTTTAATTTATGCCCCACTCTCACTTTTAACATTCAATTTCTTAAAATATTTATTTATACACTTAAATTTTCTAAAAACAAATATTCATGGTGCGCAGACCCAATCTTTTGAATCTAACACTTCGCATATGTAAGGCTGTTACTTCCGCTCCCTTTCTTATTGGCTATAAATTTCATACTTTTCAAGATTTTCAGGGTCAGTCTCCCTGAAGTAGAAAACTTTGAGTCTCTATTTCCATAATATTAATGTTTTAATTATTATATATTATTTATATATCACAATGTAAATTTTCATCTCCATCCCATCTGGTTCCAAAACTCCCAATGAGCCGCGCAACTCCCGTTATTATTATTGTTGAGTGCCTTGACTACGCCGCGTTTCCCTGAACCAGATGCACTCATATTACTATAACAATACAACTTAAGCATATATATACACATATTATACAGGCATTTTCAATAAACCATTGCATAACAAATAACCAAAGGAATTTTTCGCATCTCACAGAGAGTCATGTATCGAAGCAAACAAATGTGTGATTACGAGTATTTTCTTCAGAAAAAAAATTTTTAACAGTCAAAAGTTCCAAAATTAAATAAACACTCATTGTAGTGTTTGACTTGGCTTATAACTAGCAAAGCACATCGCCCGAGACTTCCTTCTTTGCAATAATTCTTCCGACGCCACTTGTTGGAAGATCATATGTAAAAAATGAAAGAAACAATACAACCTGATTTTTATATGTTTTCTCCCACCATCACGTCCAAGCGATGAGGGTGCTACCACTCTTCTTTTCCTCAGTTTGTGCACAAAGATTTCTTGTTGTATGGGGCTTGTATCTCCTTGTCGTCCTTTCCTTGACTTCCCAATTGTTTCCTTAATGGTCGGGGTTCTTCTGTTCTCCGTCGTGGCCTTAGATTATAGGATTGTTTATCTGGAACTTCTGTGCTACTCTTCTGTTCTTTTTCTGCTTCCACAAAGAAATAAGGTACTGGATGACATTTTGATAACTTTATTAATATTATTGTTCCCCTTTCTTTTGCCACTTTTCTTTGTGGTCACTTGTTCCCGACACACCTGATCTTTTAATACCTATTATATCTAAACCTTTTTGTTTTTATTTTCATTCCCAAATGAACTAGGTAGTGATCTGACCAGTGCGGTTTGTTTTATGGGTCCTTTCTGTATTTTTATATTGATTTGATTGGTTACCAATCCCTTTTGCCTCTAACACACGTTTCACGCAGATTTTTTTCTTTCCCCATATTGTGACTCATTTAATCTTTGATGTACTTTTCCGAGTACGAGGAACCTGACTTGTTGATCTTATACTATTTGGGATACCTGTTCCTAATTCGACCTCGTCACATTTCTATGACGATATATTCTTATTTGATCTACGTTAACTGTTAATCTTTTTCCTGATTTCCATATTACAATATTATTATTATTCTTAACTTCTACAGGGCTTTCCTCAAGAGACCACTCAAATTTTGTTTTAAATTTAGCACATACTTTGTTAGCTGCTGAACTTACTGGGTGTGTTTCTAATAAGACCACACCTTTATTTTTATGTCTTTTCTACGTCTATTATAATATTTTTCCCACCTTTCCTGTTTTAATTTTTTCGTACTTAGTCTAGCTTCCTTAAAAGTTTTCTCTGTATCTTGAATTTTGAATTTTGAACTTTTCCGATATCATAACTAGTTTTGGAGATAAGATTGTAATCAATTTTTCGACCTAAAATAATTCAGCCGGTGTTTTTCCGTTGTTTCATTCACCGCCGTACACACCACCCGAATGGCGTAACCGACTCCGCGTAAATTGATCCCAAGTATCGTGTTGATCATTAACATAATTTGCAATCATTTGCTATATCTCGGTCCAACTCTTTCAGTGTTGCTTGTGAGGGTCGGTACCCGGCAGTCTTCACATACCTTATGCCTAATCTTTCACTTAAATTTGCTCAAAATTTCGGATATAGAGTGGGGACCATTATCACTTATTAATTTTATTGGAGCTCCATAGCGCGATATAAAGGTTATCCAAAAAATATCCGCTATTATACGAGATGAGGCCATTTTTGGTATAATTTCGAAGCATTTGCTGAAATGATCGGTTATTACTAAAATATAGCGGTTACGTCTTATTCGATATGGGATACAGGGCCTAACAAATCTAACGTTACTATCTCATTCCGAGGATAATTCGATATAATTGGATTTAATCGACCAGCTGGTAACGCGTTTTTATAGTTTATTAACTTGGCACATATATGGCATGTAGGGGAGACATATTGATCAATGAAGATTTTCTCATGTACGGAAATAACAAACGTCCCGGAGTACATGATACGTTTTAAATCTGCCTAAGAAGTGGCCAGCAATTGGCTTGTCATGAAATTCTCTCATTATTTCATTCCTTAAAGATTTTGGAATGTATACACGCATTTTCACCTATGACGTTGCGTGTTTTGCATAAAATAACAATCCTTCAATTAGAAACGGAAATCACGTGGGACCAATTCTCACATATCGTTGCATTAACCGAGTTATCTTCGGGTTTCTAAATATCTATAGATATGACTAATTCTGGGTCATTTCTGTTCAGTTATTAATTGTTCCCGCAGTAAGTACCAAATCCTGATTATGGCACGGTGTTTTATCACCAATTATATTTTTCATATGCTTTTTCAGTAAAGAAACTGCTTGTAGCCACCATGTTTAACTTCATTTTCTGACCATTAACTTGTAAATTCCCTTTATTTATCTTATTATTATCTTCAACCAGTGAATTTTTGAATTTTCAACGATTTCTGATCAAAATCTAATACGATTCTTGACCCATATGAAATCGATGCCTAGAATACATGGGTGTTCTAAATCTTTCAGCACATGGAAATGACCAACTCCTTTCGAATTGTCACGATCCGAATATTCAATTCTACAATCCCCCTGTTTTTGGCATTTCGCACCCTGTGCTGTTATTACCTGGAGCTCGCGGTACTGAGCGCTTATAGAAAAAATATTTTCTATATACTTCTTCCGATATAAATGATTTATCTCTGGTGTCCCATAGCGCGCTTTCAAAAATGTGTTATTTAATAAAATAGGGTATTAGGGAAGTTCTACGGGTGATATACATATCGGAGAAGTCTAGTGTCTCTCTTGTCGACACCCCTTGAGGTTGATCATTAACCTTTACAATATTTAATCGTCCCCTTTGCGTCCTATCGCCTCGATTGAAGTACACCACTCGAACCCTTTATTTCTACGGTCCCTCTATTAAAATTATCATTTTCGCTCATTTCGAAATGGTAACCCCTGTTAACTGAATCAGCGGTCATTATTCTGAAACCTATTCCTCTCGAACCCTCTATTATTTTGACGGCTATTCTCGTAAAACTCATTTCTACTGTTATTTGGTCTACGTCTTACTTCAGAATTCCTCCAGTTTCTACCATTTAGCTTCAAAATTAAGGCATCCTATGCGCATTTTGACCTCGTCTTTCTATATTATCGTTCTGAGCCAAACTCTTTTGTAATTGCAAAAGAATATCTCTCTCTTCGAATTTAGCCGAGACTTCTAAAAGTTGTATCGTGTTTTTGTGGATTTCTGACTTCCACATAGTCTTGTATCTGTGGTTCGGAGTCCGAACTAGAATATGATCTTTTAACTCTGCTTGGGACATTCTAATTCTAAACTTCTCTCTATTTTTAGTAATCTATATACCCGAAATCAGTAGGATCCTGATTTCTTCCCCTGCTGGGATGCGTAAAATTGCGACTGTAGTTCTTTCTTATTTTTGACCGCGGGAAAAGCCTTTCGCTAATTCAGCTTTGAGGCTGCGCAAAAATCCGTGGCTTGTATTTTTGCACTAACAACAAGGCAAATATCGAATACCAATCTTGAGCCCCTTCCCCTGAGATGACTTTTTAGTAAGCACATGACAGATTACTTGGGATTTCAAGTAACTGTATGTTATTATCAATACACTCTATAAACTCTGCAATGTTCTCTGACCCTGAAAGAAGTACATTTCAGGGTAGAACAGTATTTCCACCTACATTACCTAACCCCGGGGCCCATATACGTTCGGGCGCCATTGCGACATAGCCATCCTGTGATGACCATGTCGTGCCGGTTCCGCGTAGCTAGAGGTGTGGGATTATCAAAATGATGAGACATAGTAGTTCTTAATACAACTTTTGGTAAGAGCCAACTTATATTACTTAAATTCTAATTTGACAATTTTAATTAAAAGTGAGTTAACACTTAATTAAACCCGTATTATTTAAGTCAGATCACGCAACTAGATCCTTTATCTTAATTATAGTTAATAATACGATTCATCTAATTACCTATATCAAATATTACCTTTTGCGGAATACCTTCCTTTACCTAAAGAGATAGCTATAAATTCACTTTGTATAAGAAGATTCCAACTTCTTTTATATTAGGCTTCTATTCCTTCTAAAGCTATCGGACTGCTTTAATAACGTCTGCAAGATTACACACTAAGCTATCTTTAAACTTGCCGCACTAACGATCAGGAAAATGATTCCACACTAAAAACTATCTCAAGCACTTGCAATAAGTAAATAGCGCCTGAAATCCCTATTTTATCTTTATGAGGAGGTTACCCTAAGAACCTTTATCTACACTCCAGATTCCTTAACACGCTAAAGTCCGTTTCTATAATTACACTTCTACTTATTTATTATCTTACCAATAGCTCACGGCGATCAGCATCTCAGCTTTCTGTCTCCTTCTATTCTATTCAAACACACTTCTACTATTCTACTAACATGCGAATGCTAAAGCTCCATTATATATCTATTAACTATATATATATATAATCTACATATCGCGGTTTCTTCTTGAGAGGATTGGATTGAAATAACTCAATTCTGGCCTCAAAGATTCCCCAATAGGATTAATGTGAAGACGCGATAAAGCCCCGTCACAGTTTTTAAAAAGAGTTCATTAAAGTTCTGGCATTCCATTATATGTTGCTTATCTCACAACATTTCTTAGAGTTTTTATATTGTTCTGGGCATATAAGAAGAAGCACTGCGTTCATGATGCCCGAGTCATAAATTTAGAATATATTAGATGGAAGGATGCCTATTTTATGAAAATGATGGCACCAGACTTGATAATGGCCTATTGCAGTCACAAAGTTTGCCACAACCTCTCTTTTGACAAAAGCAAAGTATCTTTGAATGTTAGGATTTGCCTGTTGCTGCCTGGTCCAGTTTTCAAGAATATCCACTAATTTCTCAAAAATATGTTTTTAAGTGACTCTGGAGGAAGATGTTTGTTGTCTTGTGGCTCAAGTATTTCTCTCTTGGCTAGTAAGTCTGCTTTTTCATTACCGTCGATACTTCCAAGTGAAGAGATCTATTAAAAATAGATTGTCTTGCTGTATTTATAAAGAAAGTTTAAGGTTTGTCTTATTACTGAGTATATTGCTTTAAATTGCAGAGAAGGGTTTTGACATCTCTTTGGTAAACAAATTTTATTAAAGTTAGTCAGATTTAATTATTTACTTTTAGAAAATTTAGAAACTATCTTTCGATTTTCACGCAGAGGAGGAATTTCCTGAACAGCGAAGTGTAGCTATTAAATCACTTAGGTCTCGACACAATAAAGCGTTAGTAAAAAAATGAAGTTTTTATTGTGAAACAAAGCATAGTTCAAATAGTATTATATTTGAATTTTCATGTCCCCTACTTAAATTTGAAATGGATTCGCTTATGATAGTAGGGGGCAAATATATAGGGAATGGGGAGTGTGTGCGTGCGTGTGTGTATATTGTCCAAATTAAAGTATTACGTGTGTTGTGTTTTATCATAATCAAGGACATCAATGCATTGGTACTTAATCTGCTAAGTAAAAGCACGCATATTTTGGTGCCATTATGTTTCATAAATTTTACATAATTTTTATAAGGATGATTACACAAAATTTTGATAATTTCATATAAGCAAGTATTATATGTTATTTAATTCATATTCATATATATGAGGAAATGCCTGTAGCCATCTAATGATTTATTAAATATAAAGAAATAGATGATCAATGGCCACCACAAAGGAAAACGTCTTTCTCCTACGTCTCGTGCTAAGCGACTCCAAGAGTCTTAGGAAATTGTTGTCGGGCTATTACATAAGTGTGGATAGCTCCATTTAATCCCAGAATGGAGAAGGCGGCAATGCATATATTCAATCCTACATATATGTCTGATGTACATATTAAAGAGAAAAAGAGGCTGGTGTTTCCGGCGACACAGCGAGGAGTCCCGAAACGAAAGTTAAGAATCTAGAGACTAGTAATATATATATATACTATATTTGTACCTTTTTCCTTTTAAAATTTTTTTTCGTTAGTTCTAGAACGTGGGAAACAATTCGCAAATCCAATTTGGTGTCTCTTTTTCAATTCTTACAATTAGCTCCCACTCTCTCTATATTTATTTATTTATTTATCTTCATGGAATTTTCAATAGTTAATAAAATACATTTTAAAAAGCGCTTAATTGTGCTTTCCGAAATTTTATATACATGGAGTTATTTTTGAATGACGGTACAATAATTGAATTATAATTAATAAAAGTGGTGATTAAAACTAATTATTTAAAAATTACAAATACAGCCACGTTAGCATCATTTTGGCGACTTGTGTCCAAGAACTTGAAAAGGTTTTTTCTCACGTTTTTAAAGCATTCAGTTGTGCAAATTTTATATACACGTTGTTTTGGATAGCAATGCGATACTTCAAAGATAATGAAGGTAAAATTAGTACCACTTAATGTTGTGATTCTGTCTATGTATATACATATTTATATTAATTGTAACTATTTAATAAAAGTAGCTAAAATAAAATTACACTTTCTTCGTTGATCTGAGTAGGAATTGACTTAAAAAAAAATTATATTACTTGTTCAACTTATGTCCAAGTAACAAAAAACTCTTAATTCAGCGCGGCTAATACTTCACTAAATAATTCGTCATAATAAGAAAAAATATTGCTGTTATTTGTAAGTTTTAAAATTTAATTATGTTTTAGCGAGCAAGAATACAATTTTCGATAAAAGTTTATAAAAGTTGAGTATAGGTAAACTTGGCAAACATAGGAACATTTTAACGAAATACCTATATTGCTTTCGTAATGGCTTTGAAAGTTTGACATTTCGCACTGTGGTCGTACTTGTGTTCAACCGTCGCGACTTTGTGTGATTCGGCGAACAGATTTATTGCGGTTCAAGCAGAAGCTCTGATCAGACCATTTCTAATGTAAGTACAAATACCTGCTACTTCAAAGTTGTAGTTGTTGTTACTCTATTTTTAGTTATCTTACTTAAGATTTAACATGCAAAAGGTAATTATAAGCATTATAAGGTTACAACCTTATGTGAGGTGTAGTATCCGTTGGCGGGGGCAGGTGGTTTCATTCTTTCCTGCTTTTTAGCAGACAACAATAAAGCTAACTATTGAATAATATACTTGAACTGAATTCAGTGGCGTAACAGCCAATGAGGGCCAAGTACTACTGTGTGCTAACTAAGTATACATGACCTTGGGCCCTGGTGCATGAGCAGATGTTTCCGGTCCAGAAGTGGTTAGTCTGACACGTTTGAGCAAAACCGCGGTTGTGGGCAGGTGTACTGGTGCGGTACCAGAATTTTGTGAAATGGCTCAACTCAACAAAACGGACTATCCACGTAGTACTTGTCCTTTGAGTTTATCTTCCTTCCTTAAAACTCTTCATATATATTTAACTTAGGCCAAGAGTTACAGCCGCTCAGAGCTCATCTGCTGTCACTACTAAATTCTCTCACCAATCAGCAGCAGCCTTTTTGGAAGAGGAACCAAGTCAATTACAACACTGAAAACCACCTGCAGAAATCGAGGGAGGAACGTAAAGAATGCTGAGAAGTGCAAGAAGGTCTGACTTCTAAAAGAGAATTGCCTGCCGAGATTGTAGAAGGTGTAGGGGAGCAAAACGTGGAGCAAAAGGAAACAAATGATAGAAGTAAACAGAAAGCATCCTGCATTTTATCTATTTTGGTGCTAACTATTATGATGAAAATCAAAAACGAAATGAATTTTTGGTGGTCTTGTTAATCCTGGTTCCATAAGGAATGCGACATTTGATTTAGAAAGTGACTCCTTTCACCATTGTACTCCTTCTATTGATACAAAGGCAAGTCTCATTAGTATTTGTTTTTCTGTAAGATTGTAATAATTTGTGTTATTTTTGTCTATCTTGTTTTCACCATTTAATCATTTTTTTAATTATAGATATAAACTTAGACATTTTTAATGATACAATTTATTCAATAACAAAAGTTTAAATTTACTTCTTATCATTTACCAAACATGTAATTTGTGTAAATGCATTTCCGTTTTGGAAGGTAAATTAGGAAATGATAGTTTCTCTTATCTTTTTTTTTTTATACAACCTGCCCATATTGTAAATTTTTAGTTAAATATGGGCAATTGTGAAGTTTGTTTTTGGAGCTTCTTTTATACACTTTCCAACGAAAGCAAGAGTCAGAGGTTTTTTCATATACTTAGAGTAGAAAGACCATTTATTCTCTAAAGTTTGAAATATCTTAATTTCACAAAAATGATAAAAAGTTTTAGTGTGGTATATTTTTAATTAAGTGTTTTTTGGTGCCCATATTTGCCAAATTTACTCTACGAAAAAATCCCAAACACTCATATTATGTAGTATCCTGTAACTCCTTCTTAGGTAAGCTCCCAAGATTTTCATTAAAAATGGAGCTATAAAGAGTAAAAATAATGGGAGAATTAGAAAGAAATGTATAGATTTGGACATAAATAACTTGTATATCCCTTAACAAATTTAATAATTGAAGCCAAGATTTATTCGTGGTCGGTTCTAGATTAAACACTGAAAACAGATCAAAACAAACAAGTTTTAGTTTTCATTGTTATTTAATGCAAATGTCTTTTAACCTTTTTTTTGACCCTAAGAAACCAGGGGTATATAGTAAAACACTTTTAAAAGCACGAAATATTAATTTTAGATAGTTCATAACAAAGCTATGTTTATGAGAATTTCCCTTATGATTTAATTTGAATAATGTAATTCAGAATAATTATTATTACTGGAACATTTTTTTTTTTCTTACAATCTAAATTAGCTTTATTTTTCTTACAAATTTAGTACTGTAAAATTCGGCGTATAACGCGTACTTTTAACACAAAAAAGTATATTGATCAAAATTTACGGGTGCGCGTTATACGCCAGGTATTATAAAAATGAGAGTTTTAAAAATTCTAAAAGAAAAAGATGAGCATAGAAAAATTAGACTTCAACATGAATCTAAATACTGTTCATTTTAAAAAGTAGTGACATGCCTTATGAACTTAACGCGCGAGTTAAAGTTCTAGAAGTATACTATTTTTTTCTAAAGCTTGGATTAGTACTTTAAATAAATGACTTCAAAACATAAAAGAGCATTGGGTGGAATTTGTTACATTTTCAGGTTTTCTTCATTATAAAAGGGGGGCGCGTTATATGGCAAATATACCTAACAACTAAAATTGCAGCTTGAAAGTATGGGTTGTTGCATTATACAACGTATTTTTGTGGAACATTACGTTTCCCTCAAAAATTCTTGTTGAGAGCCCACTATATGATCTTTACTACACATTAAGAAACTCTTTTAAATCTCTATTAAACTATTTTTTTTTTAGGAAATAGAAATTTTAGTTTGCCCTGTTTTATTCTCTATTATATGGTTCACTTAAAAAGGGAAATAAAATTAAGGCATTTTTTTTTTTCTTTGAAAACATTCTATCATTTCCTTTTTAAATTTCTTTGTCGTTTTTCTATTTTCTTTCTGTATATAATTTTAATGACTTGAATCTTGAGCAATTGTGTTCATTCTGCATTATGTATAGTTATTGTTTAGCCAGAGATACTCAGAGGGAAATTTAATATTTTCAGTCTTTCAAATCGGTAATTAGAAGAAAGTGCACAAAAGGAAAATGATGCATCAAAATGTTTACACCAAAAAGACAATCGCTAATTTTACGCAGGTAGATATCTTCTCTCAAATCTCTTTCATCCAGTTTACCAGAACTACTAAAGGATCGCCTGAATAAATTTTAATAATGCTGTACCTTGTACTTCAAAATATTCCATTAAAAATGTTTTGAAATTAATTTCTTCAAAGTTAATTGCTCAAAGTATATCGGTTAGACGAGGGGCAAAGCATATTTGCAAGATACTCGCTTTTGAGTAATAGAAGTACTTTAAGAAAACACAAAAGCTATACAATATTCTTCATAGAGAGAAAAATGCAGGCGACAAAATCTTCCAAGATAGAGTATTAAGGTTCGGGTGATTTAATGCAGATGTCTTCACTCAGAATGCTTTTAATGTAGATAAAGTAAGAAAAGTAACAGAGTATGTTTTTCGACACACAACGTTTGTTCATTTTCAGAAGAAGCTGAAATCCAGATATGTAAGCGTTAAATCAATCTTCCATTTTCTTTTATGCGACACATTATTGCAATATAAAAAATCGACATCTGCTTTCGTATTGAAATCCATTAGCTACCTTATATAAAATCTGAATTATATGGGAAGAAGTTATTTAAAAATTCGTAATATTGTAGAAAAGCAATGGACTAAATTCATGACAGTCACATGATAAAACAATCACGTGCTCTCAATTGAATTCAAAACTGGCATTAAACTACGCTTGTACTTGTTTTTATTTATAAAATTTAGACAAAAATTTTTATAGTGGAAAAAAATGTTCAATTATTATATGGGAAAAAACTTATTTCATTAAAAGATTTTAAAGATTAAAATCTTATTTTGCATTTTATTTTTAAATTTGCTTACTTATGGGTGTTACATTGTAGACAAATAAGCACTTTTTAAAAGAAAGTTTCTGCAAAAAGCAAAAGTTGACTACGAAGTTAGATTTCATGAAGACTGATTAACTGGAAACCATGATTTACATTTTATTATATATAACTATGATGACATCCACACATAAATTTACTTGAACTGTTTGGTTGAAAACCTGTGATTTTAATTATCATATAACTATGACGTCACATGAATTTGCCTATAGAGATTATCGATTCCATTGTATATTGAAGATACGCACTTAGTGAATTGATTAAGCTTGTATATTTGTTTACTCTATTTTTAGTAAATACGTGCACGCAGATCAATGTTTTCTTAGAATCCCAGCAGGCCAAGTGAGAGTTTTCAGTTACTATCAATTTTCGAAGATAAAAATATAACTTTTGCTTGCTTCAAAGGTCACAACTTATTTAAAATCATAGTAATATTGACAAACCAGCTAAATCATTAAGATGCGAAAGTTTTCAAAACATCCATACTGCTGAAATTATCACAGTTATGTCAATTTCCTTCCAAAATCAATTTTTAGAAGTATTTTCCGAAAAGAGATATGGTTTATTTTTCGCTTTTAGCAACACTGCATGTGAGAGTGTTTACTTATCACTTGTTTACTCGATAACCTGGAGAGATATATTTTTATTCAAATCTTAGCAAAGGGAGTGAAAATTTTTGAAGCGTAAAATAGTACTGTCAAAATAATTAATTTTCTCTCATACAGTTGAGGCCTCTTAAATTAATGTTGATATGAACGCTGATGAATTTTGTGACCCACTGTTGTTTTATTACATCATTTATTTTTGAGTAAAAGTTTTACTCTCTCTGAATCTTGTTCTAACACTCATAAACACATTACAATTTTACAATTATGCATAGTCTTATCTTTGCAAGTCCATGAAAAGGGAGTATAAAATCTATACTAATAATGGACCAATCACAAATTGGTTATAAAAGGGAGTGAGTAATTTTTAACTAAAATTTAATTTTCTTAAAAGAAACAAGTCCCTTATGGGTATAAACAATGAAATATATGTCTAAATTAAAAAAAAAAACATTTTTCCTTAATATTTAAAATATCTTTATACTTATTTCAAGGTATTTCTTTTCTAAAATAGTTTTTTTTTCTGTTACCAAGGTTTGTAACTTTGGTGACGTCGCTTGGTAAATAAATAATTTGAATCTTTTACATCAGTGTTTCTCAATCTGTGAGTTACCCCCTTGGGGGGCGAGCCTATTGAAAAGTCGAGAACAAAAAGGTATATAAAAAAATTTTTTCTGAAAAGAGTAAACAAACAAAACATTCTGACATAATAAAAATAAAATACACATTTTACATTGATATATTACGCACCATAAATATATCAATTGCTACACAATGTATTTTATAATTAATTTAACAATTCTAAAGTAAAAACAAGTTTTGACTAATTACCAGTGACCCTGTGGGTTTTGTCATACTCATAATTTATAACAAAAGGTAACACTTATCTTGATAATTTTTGTACGGTTTATAGTTAAACATTGACTGTGTGTGTCGATCATAAGTTTCGCGATTCGCTTTAATGCCAACCACCGTTTTTCACGTGCGGGCAAGCGTAATATGCATTATATTGGAGGAGGAGAATAAAAGGGAGCAAAATAATCCGGAGTAAGTAAATCCTTCCTGAAACGCATTGTGAAGGGTCCCTTTTATTAACCATTCCAAGATACTTGGAATTAATTTTACGGATAAC
This sequence comes from Trichonephila inaurata madagascariensis, assembly GCA_019973955.1. Classification (NCBI taxonomy): domain Eukaryota; kingdom Metazoa; phylum Arthropoda; class Arachnida; order Araneae; family Nephilidae; genus Trichonephila; species Trichonephila inaurata. The sequence goes on from BMAV01016295.1 coordinate 119,294, forward strand.
GTGCACAAGAAAGAATGCGCGCTTTCGAAAGACGTATATATACGTCTGGGTATAAGAAGGTTAAAATCGTATCGTAGTCATAGGCGTCAAAGTATAGTATTATTAGATTCAGTACATTGTTGTGTATGGGGAGGCGCGATGAAAATAATGATTGAATATTTGGTCGCGAGTATTGCAACTTTGAGAAGCACTGTTTTTGCACGGTAAAACGAATTCAATTTACAAAATCAGCGACAGGTAGTAATATGAAAAACTACCCCATTAAAGTAATCAAAACAGATTGTTTCATACATATACGTGGAATTCACTTAAAGAATCTAAAATAATAGGAGTATTTTGAATATCACAACTTACTAATGACAGTTTTGTAAAACTGGGAATTTTTAAGAGACGAAAATTTTTGTTATCTATAGAACAAGATCAAAAAATATTTTTGTTTTGCATTTACAGCATATTTATAAAATTTTATGTTACTCTTGGAAAAATTTTGTAGCAAAAATAAATACTTCATAAACTTAGACAAATATTTGTGTTCGGAAAAATCAGAATACTCTGTGTTTTTGCGTTTCTTGCTGTACATTATTAACATAAATCTGTTTGTATAATTCCTATACTAACTTACAAAACCAAAGAGGTAATTTGTTTTATTTTCTTTTTGAGCCAGGATCAAACGACTTTTCATTCTAATATTTTTAAGAGACTCAACTTCATATCATTTAGAGGCCGGCATTTTGCAAAATCGTTGAAAAAATTCGTTTCATTTAAATCAGGACTACCTGGAAATTCCATGCTTCAATAAGCCCCTTTCATCCTCTTTTCAAGACTTAAAGATTTCATTTCAAAACAAACAACAGTGTGTTAAATTTTTGTTGACTCTCCAACTCATTAGCAACATAAAAAGTAGTCTTACGCTTCGGGCTAAGGAGAACTTTTAAAGTCAGGATTTTTATTTGATTCATTACGTTCTGGGAAAATTTTTAAGGAAAATTTAAGTAAACTATGAAAAGGTAATAAGTACTGAAGTTTGGAGATTTAGAAAGAAAAGTTAAAATGCATTTTTAAATTTTTTATCACCCAGTTCCCAATCATAACTTTATTTTTGAGTTATACTTCTTTTGGGGCGTTAGGCTGCACTGGGATGAGGGTAGAATTTTTACAATGCGCGCGCACCCCGTCACGGATGTGACGCAAGAACCATCTGGCGGATGTAATGACGCACACCGTCACGGATGCGAAATCCTTTGTCATGAAATATACAGAACGGGACAAATCATTCCCACCTTCGAAATTCTCAGAAAAATATTTCTCTTCACTTCCGTGAAGAAGGGGACACCAGGTTCAAACCGTGGACCTCCCGATCTGCAGTCCGAATGTTCTACCACTGAGTTATACACCCGCGCCAGCAAACCTTTTGCTTTTGCGTTCCGTAGGAACGGATACGAATACTTTTGATTGAGAAATATGCAAAATGGGACAGATCATTCCCGCCTTCGAATTTCTCAAAAAATATTTCTCCTGCACTTCCTGAAGGGAGCATCAAGTTTGGACCGGGACCTCTCGATCTGCAGCCGGAATGCTCTACCACTGCGCTATATACACCCGCGTCCAGCAACCTTTGCTTTGCGTTCCGTAGGGTGGATACGAAATGCTTTGTCTAGAAATAGCTGCAGAATGGGACAGATCATTCCGCCTTCGACCCCCACTCCCATATTATTGGTCGTATTGTTCCTGAGCGGTGGTGTTTAATTTAAATCGTGATTATCTCAGGTTTGGCTGGTTCGATTGACTGAACGTCAGTATCGTTCAATTCTGCTCGTGACTACCTTTTGATGTTGTCCTTGGCCAAGGGGCAATCTCCAATTGGTTGTATATCTAAATGTAGTGAGTACACAAGCAGGGTTGCTCGTTTGCCTGTTGCGTGCTTCGGTTAACACTGTGTTCTTGCAACTTATTGCAATCATCCATTCCACGACGCCTCAAACAACATGATTATAATTAAATTAAATTATAGTTAAATTATTGTATTGTGTCATCCAAAATGATCATGTATATAAAATTTCGAAAGCTCAATTGAGAGCTTTTAAAATGTATTTTATTAACGATTGAAAATTCCACCAAGATAAATAAATAAATATAGAGAGGTGTGTGAGGCTAATGGCGGTAGGAATTGAATAAGCCTCACTTCTCTCAAGAAGGGGAGTTAATGGTAAAAACTCTTCAACTATTCCTTGCTGTGGAATGGCATGAGATGAAACGGAATTTCCTGTGTTATTCAAAACCTACGCGATTAGGTCATTCCACTTGACTCATTTGCCCTGTTAAGTCTAAAAAAACGCTGCACCCAGCACTTTCCCATCCGAAATTTTCTGCTTACAATAAGTCTTTTTCTGTTTGGACATTTGTTATGTGCTTGTGAGGTCAAAATGTTTCCGGAATGTTCGCATATATCCGAGATTAGCTTCTCAAACTTTCAATAGGCCAATATTCAATCTTAATTTTCATCGCGCCCCTTCCTTACAATAACAGTATATTTAATTCAATAATACTATACATGAACGCTAAAGCTACAATACTAATTTAATCTTTTTAAGCTCAACCGGCATATAAACGCCTCGCTCAATAAACATTAATTGTGGCCGGACGTATATATAAGTCTTTCCGAAGTTACGATCTTTTCAGTGTGCAGCTATCCATAAAATTATTCCGAAGGCACCGACGCCATCCTGTGACCGACCGCTATTCGTGCCGGTTCCGCGTAAGCTAGAGGTGTGGGATTATCAAAATGATGAGACATAGTAGTTCTTAATACAGCTTTTATTAAGAATAGCTTATATTACTTAAATTCTAATTTGCGACCCAATTTTAGTGCAAAGTGAGAGTTAACACCCAATTAAACCGTGTATTTAAGTCCAGGTCGCAACTAAGATCCTTTATCTTAATTACATAGTTAATACAGTTCATCTAATTACCTATATCCAAATATTACCTTTTGCAGATCTCCTTCCGCTTTACCTAAAGAGATGTAGCTATAAATTCACTTTGTATAAGAAGATTCCAACTTCTTTTATATTGACTTCTATTCCTTCAAAGCTATCGGACTGCTAACTCTTGATGCAAGATTACGCACTAAGCTATCTTTAAACTTGCCGCACTAACGATCAGAATGATTCCACACTAAAGCTATCATCTCTAAACACCGCCCCATATCTTATCAAAGCTTCTATCCTTTTTATAGTATATCTCATTTACACATATTATGTTCGTTTATCTTCTTGGTATTTGGGTTGGAAAAGTTTTTGCCATTAATCATTGGCCGTCAAAAGAACATAGGAGTTATGTTAGCGGAAGGACGTGAGGGCGATGCAACCTCAAGGAAAAACGTATTTACTAAGGGTTCTCAATGCCCTTAATAAATTGCAAGTGTCTAAATCTCTATTTTCAAAATTTCTAGCTTCGCTTTCTGAGTTTTATTTAGAATTTTTAATCTTAAATCCTCATTTTAACTTTTATAATTTCAATATTTATCTTGACTTTATTTTCATTGCAATTTTAATCTTAAATTTTTAACTTTTATAATTTCCAATATTTATCTTGACTTTAATTTTCATTACTCATCTTAGAATTAAATTTTAATATTCAATTTAAATTTAAACTCGTGACAACTAGAATTTTACTCCAATAACTAGGCCAACATTAATAATTACTGTTTAATTTATGCCCCACTCTCACTTTTAACATTCAATTTCTTAAAATATTTATTTATACACTTAAATTTTCTAAAAACAAATATTCATGGTGCGCAGACCCAATCTTTTGAATCTAACACTTCGCATATGTAAGGCTGTTACTTCCGCTCCCTTTCTTATTGGCTATAAATTTCATACTTTTCAAGATTTTCAGGGTCAGTCTCCCTGAAGTAGAAAACTTTGAGTCTCTATTTCCATAATATTAATGTTTTAATTATTATATATTATTTATATATCACAATGTAAATTTTCATCTCCATCCCATCTGGTTCCAAAACTCCCAATGAGCCGCGCAACTCCCGTTATTATTATTGTTGAGTGCCTTGACTACGCCGCGTTTCCCTGAACCAGATGCACTCATATTACTATAACAATACAACTTAAGCATATATATACACATATTATACAGGCATTTTCAATAAACCATTGCATAACAAATAACCAAAGGAATTTTTCGCATCTCACAGAGAGTCATGTATCGAAGCAAACAAATGTGTGATTACGAGTATTTTCTTCAGAAAAAAAATTTTTAACAGTCAAAAGTTCCAAAATTAAATAAACACTCATTGTAGTGTTTGACTTGGCTTATAACTAGCAAAGCACATCGCCCGAGACTTCCTTCTTTGCAATAATTCTTCCGACGCCACTTGTTGGAAGATCATATGTAAAAAATGAAAGAAACAATACAACCTGATTTTTATATGTTTTCTCCCACCATCACGTCCAAGCGATGAGGGTGCTACCACTCTTCTTTTCCTCAGTTTGTGCACAAAGATTTCTTGTTGTATGGGGCTTGTATCTCCTTGTCGTCCTTTCCTTGACTTCCCAATTGTTTCCTTAATGGTCGGGGTTCTTCTGTTCTCCGTCGTGGCCTTAGATTATAGGATTGTTTATCTGGAACTTCTGTGCTACTCTTCTGTTCTTTTTCTGCTTCCACAAAGAAATAAGGTACTGGATGACATTTTGATAACTTTATTAATATTATTGTTCCCCTTTCTTTTGCCACTTTTCTTTGTGGTCACTTGTTCCCGACACACCTGATCTTTTAATACCTATTATATCTAAACCTTTTTGTTTTTATTTTCATTCCCAAATGAACTAGGTAGTGATCTGACCAGTGCGGTTTGTTTTATGGGTCCTTTCTGTATTTTTATATTGATTTGATTGGTTACCAATCCCTTTTGCCTCTAACACACGTTTCACGCAGATTTTTTTCTTTCCCCATATTGTGACTCATTTAATCTTTGATGTACTTTTCCGAGTACGAGGAACCTGACTTGTTGATCTTATACTATTTGGGATACCTGTTCCTAATTCGACCTCGTCACATTTCTATGACGATATATTCTTATTTGATCTACGTTAACTGTTAATCTTTTTCCTGATTTCCATATTACAATATTATTATTATTCTTAACTTCTACAGGGCTTTCCTCAAGAGACCACTCAAATTTTGTTTTAAATTTAGCACATACTTTGTTAGCTGCTGAACTTACTGGGTGTGTTTCTAATAAGACCACACCTTTATTTTTATGTCTTTTCTACGTCTATTATAATATTTTTCCCACCTTTCCTGTTTTAATTTTTTCGTACTTAGTCTAGCTTCCTTAAAAGTTTTCTCTGTATCTTGAATTTTGAATTTTGAACTTTTCCGATATCATAACTAGTTTTGGAGATAAGATTGTAATCAATTTTTCGACCTAAAATAATTCAGCCGGTGTTTTTCCGTTGTTTCATTCACCGCCGTACACACCACCCGAATGGCGTAACCGACTCCGCGTAAATTGATCCCAAGTATCGTGTTGATCATTAACATAATTTGCAATCATTTGCTATATCTCGGTCCAACTCTTTCAGTGTTGCTTGTGAGGGTCGGTACCCGGCAGTCTTCACATACCTTATGCCTAATCTTTCACTTAAATTTGCTCAAAATTTCGGATATAGAGTGGGGACCATTATCACTTATTAATTTTATTGGAGCTCCATAGCGCGATATAAAGGTTATCCAAAAAATATCCGCTATTATACGAGATGAGGCCATTTTTGGTATAATTTCGAAGCATTTGCTGAAATGATCGGTTATTACTAAAATATAGCGGTTACGTCTTATTCGATATGGGATACAGGGCCTAACAAATCTAACGTTACTATCTCATTCCGAGGATAATTCGATATAATTGGATTTAATCGACCAGCTGGTAACGCGTTTTTATAGTTTATTAACTTGGCACATATATGGCATGTAGGGGAGACATATTGATCAATGAAGATTTTCTCATGTACGGAAATAACAAACGTCCCGGAGTACATGATACGTTTTAAATCTGCCTAAGAAGTGGCCAGCAATTGGCTTGTCATGAAATTCTCTCATTATTTCATTCCTTAAAGATTTTGGAATGTATACACGCATTTTCACCTATGACGTTGCGTGTTTTGCATAAAATAACAATCCTTCAATTAGAAACGGAAATCACGTGGGACCAATTCTCACATATCGTTGCATTAACCGAGTTATCTTCGGGTTTCTAAATATCTATAGATATGACTAATTCTGGGTCATTTCTGTTCAGTTATTAATTGTTCCCGCAGTAAGTACCAAATCCTGATTATGGCACGGTGTTTTATCACCAATTATATTTTTCATATGCTTTTTCAGTAAAGAAACTGCTTGTAGCCACCATGTTTAACTTCATTTTCTGACCATTAACTTGTAAATTCCCTTTATTTATCTTATTATTATCTTCAACCAGTGAATTTTTGAATTTTCAACGATTTCTGATCAAAATCTAATACGATTCTTGACCCATATGAAATCGATGCCTAGAATACATGGGTGTTCTAAATCTTTCAGCACATGGAAATGACCAACTCCTTTCGAATTGTCACGATCCGAATATTCAATTCTACAATCCCCCTGTTTTTGGCATTTCGCACCCTGTGCTGTTATTACCTGGAGCTCGCGGTACTGAGCGCTTATAGAAAAAATATTTTCTATATACTTCTTCCGATATAAATGATTTATCTCTGGTGTCCCATAGCGCGCTTTCAAAAATGTGTTATTTAATAAAATAGGGTATTAGGGAAGTTCTACGGGTGATATACATATCGGAGAAGTCTAGTGTCTCTCTTGTCGACACCCCTTGAGGTTGATCATTAACCTTTACAATATTTAATCGTCCCCTTTGCGTCCTATCGCCTCGATTGAAGTACACCACTCGAACCCTTTATTTCTACGGTCCCTCTATTAAAATTATCATTTTCGCTCATTTCGAAATGGTAACCCCTGTTAACTGAATCAGCGGTCATTATTCTGAAACCTATTCCTCTCGAACCCTCTATTATTTTGACGGCTATTCTCGTAAAACTCATTTCTACTGTTATTTGGTCTACGTCTTACTTCAGAATTCCTCCAGTTTCTACCATTTAGCTTCAAAATTAAGGCATCCTATGCGCATTTTGACCTCGTCTTTCTATATTATCGTTCTGAGCCAAACTCTTTTGTAATTGCAAAAGAATATCTCTCTCTTCGAATTTAGCCGAGACTTCTAAAAGTTGTATCGTGTTTTTGTGGATTTCTGACTTCCACATAGTCTTGTATCTGTGGTTCGGAGTCCGAACTAGAATATGATCTTTTAACTCTGCTTGGGACATTCTAATTCTAAACTTCTCTCTATTTTTAGTAATCTATATACCCGAAATCAGTAGGATCCTGATTTCTTCCCCTGCTGGGATGCGTAAAATTGCGACTGTAGTTCTTTCTTATTTTTGACCGCGGGAAAAGCCTTTCGCTAATTCAGCTTTGAGGCTGCGCAAAAATCCGTGGCTTGTATTTTTGCACTAACAACAAGGCAAATATCGAATACCAATCTTGAGCCCCTTCCCCTGAGATGACTTTTTAGTAAGCACATGACAGATTACTTGGGATTTCAAGTAACTGTATGTTATTATCAATACACTCTATAAACTCTGCAATGTTCTCTGACCCTGAAAGAAGTACATTTCAGGGTAGAACAGTATTTCCACCTACATTACCTAACCCCGGGGCCCATATACGTTCGGGCGCCATTGCGACATAGCCATCCTGTGATGACCATGTCGTGCCGGTTCCGCGTAGCTAGAGGTGTGGGATTATCAAAATGATGAGACATAGTAGTTCTTAATACAACTTTTGGTAAGAGCCAACTTATATTACTTAAATTCTAATTTGACAATTTTAATTAAAAGTGAGTTAACACTTAATTAAACCCGTATTATTTAAGTCAGATCACGCAACTAGATCCTTTATCTTAATTATAGTTAATAATACGATTCATCTAATTACCTATATCAAATATTACCTTTTGCGGAATACCTTCCTTTACCTAAAGAGATAGCTATAAATTCACTTTGTATAAGAAGATTCCAACTTCTTTTATATTAGGCTTCTATTCCTTCTAAAGCTATCGGACTGCTTTAATAACGTCTGCAAGATTACACACTAAGCTATCTTTAAACTTGCCGCACTAACGATCAGGAAAATGATTCCACACTAAAAACTATCTCAAGTTTTTTTATTTTAAAAAGTAGATAAAAGAATAACTTTAAAAATAACAAACTAGCGAATAATTCTTTAAAAGAGTTTAAAAAAAGTTGTAATAATTACATTTTAAAAACAATACTTTTAAACATAGAAGTAGACATAGAACAGTTGAATAAGTTGAATTTCTTAACACCAGTCACGTCTGAGTTTGTCAGACAAAGATTTTTTTCAGATATAATTTAGGTTTTAAGCCTGTTACACATTCTTTTTACTCATAAAATAATTATAAAAATGTATTAGATTTTTAAAAAATTTTCATGTTTAAGGTATCCGATTACGTTCGGAACCGTGATTTTCAAAAGACGCATAAATAGATAATTTTCATGATATTTAGTGTCACTTAGATTAGAATACATGTATAAAATGGTTTTAAGGACATTTTGAAGAGAAAAAGAATTATTTAAATACATTATTTCGGCAAAAAATTAACTTAGAATAACCTTTTTTTCAAAATGTTCTCATTTTGTGAAAACTGCTTCTATTATAATAATATTTTGCCAGTATATAGCCATTGAAAGAATTATCGGAGATTTTTTCTTAAAATTTCTCCCCTCTGTTGTCGTAAAACATGGATAAACCCACTTGTAAGCTATAAATTTCAAAAATTCTAGTTGAGCCTCTGTACAGAGGTCTGAGCTATATACAGGCGAAATATTATTATAATAGAAGTATTTTTCACAAAAGGAGAATAATTTGAAAATGGGTCATTCTATGTTCATTTTTTGTCAAAATATTGTACTTAAATAATTTTTTATTGTAATACTATTCTTAAAACAATTTTATATACATTTTCTAATCCAAGTGACACTAAATATCATAAATATTATCCATTTATACGCTTTTGCAAAATCACGGTTCCGAACGTAGTCGGATACCTTAAAATATTTTATTCCTTCTCTCAAAAAAACTTATGGATAAGCCTGCGTAGCTGTCTTATTTTATTCAAGAATCATTTTTCTGTTCCAAAATATTCATTCGAATATAGAACTGAAACACTTTCTGTTTTAGATTTGTAGAAATTTATATATTGTCCTTGATAACAGAACATATTATTCAAGTAATCTTAAAAAAGTAATTGAAAGTGTATCATGTTACATTTCAAGTTATTTACTAGGAAAAAAGCAGAATAATATTTCGGCTTTAAAAGAAAAAAATTATGCATTGAGTACGCATGCTCACGCAGGTATGTACAGGGTGTTGCCGAATTCGACTGACAAATTAAAAGGGGTGATAGCAGGAGCATGGGGACACCTAATCATCTTAGAACATGGGGTCGCAAACCACTTTAAGGCGGTGAATTCGTAAAAATAGAAGCCGTGGGAAAGACGATGAGCCAGACGAAGGGAGTACTGACAAATGCGCGGATTTGGTGCGCCGTGGTAGGGTTAAAGAAACCTGCATGTATGCACATTTCCCTCTTCTCCAGGAGTTGCTACTGGAAGTATCGGTCACTGGGCATCAAAACGTGCGGTTCATGCATGATGGTTCATCAACACGTTTTACGATTACGGTGCGTAACCACCTCCATGCTACACATCTTGGAAAGCGGATTGGACGCGGTGGACCTGTTGCTTGGCCTCCACGCTCCCCGGAGCTCATTACCTTGGATTTCTTTTTCTAGGACCTCCAGAAATCGCTTGTATATGAGACGCTGGTGGCTACAGGAAGGATCTCACTCCACGTATCATCGTCGCTACAACTGACATCCCAAGCACACCGGATTTGCTTGAAAGCTTCCGACAATTCATTGTTCGTCGGTGTCGGCTATGCTATGACCTACGCGGCCCGAAACTTCGAACAATTCCTGTAACAATCCCTTGTTGCATTTCTGACTTCAAGCTGTGATGCATTGTTCACATTGTAAACATTCTTTACGTCAATTAATGTATTTCCTGCCTCCTGTTACCCTTTTTCTTCCAGTCGGCATCACACCCTTTATACCTGTTTTTACAAATTACTCTGTATAAACCTGTTTTGAGGCCCCATGTGTTCTACGGGGATTTCTCGTCCCCATGCTGCCTACTATCAGCCCTTTGAATTTGTCGGTCGAATTCGGCAACACTCTGTATCTTTGCAAATTTGTAATTTTGCACAACTTTTGCACAGCTTCCTTCAAAGAAAAATGCTTTGCAGCTTCCATCAGTTCCTTCTGAGGAACATTCAATAGGAAATACCAATTAGACCAGCGATACTCAACCTGCGATTCGCATGCGGCCCACCGAGCCTTTTTAAGTGGCCCGGTCAATGACCATTGCTCTGAAAAATTAACTTATTTGAGAACAATATAGTAAAAATTTGGTGTCAAGAAATCAAACATATCAATTTTGCTTTTTGCGTTCGATGTCGTACGAGTGAGAATTGATATTCTATTTTTATTTGTAACGGTTACGGTTCGTGATAACAGATAACAGTGGAGTAGTGACAGTTTTATATGGGTGGAACTAATTTTTACTATCTTTCATATTTTGCAAGCGAAAAATATTCGAAGAAAATATAACGTTTCAAGGCGATTGGGAGGTAGACTATTTTGTGGTGAGAAACAAATATGGATTAGTAATTGTTTGATTTGTCATTAAAGTGCTGTATTTAAAAATACGCATGAACAGGAATGATTCAATGGCACTTTTCCTCGAAAATCTCTTTCAAAAGGTAATAAATAGGATTTCTTGAATAATCTTTGCAACAGCAACAAAGTGTTTTGTCAATAGTAATGTCACAGCGGCAACAAAGACATCTTATGAAGTTTGTTACATTATTTATTGATAATCATATGAAACCGTTTACTGAGAGATGCAAAAATTGTGAAGAAGTGTTTATTAAATGCTTCTTATTCAGTGTTAGTGACAAAAATGAAAAATATAAAAAATTGTAGCTAAAAATAGCAAACCAAGAGTTAAAATATTTTGATCAATTTTAGCATTATAACCCTCTCCTCCCTCCACACACACACCTCTTTATCCTCATGATGCAGCCCGCGTGAAATAGTTGACATCTGTATGGCCCAGCAGAAAAAAAGGTTGAGTACCCCTGAATTACTCTTAATTTGATTCTTTGTAAGTTTGAGCGGACCCAGCCATTTTATTGAGAATTTATCAAAGATAATTCACAAAAGCTCTAATAGGTATATACATGTGCTTACAACAAATATTTAATAATGTACTAAGTTTGTTTCCACCTTCGAAACACAAAAAGTTTTATTTTGTTGGCTATTAAGAATGATTCGAACTCAAGTTGTATAAAAATTGAATTGAATTTTTTAAATAAGTTGCAAGTAAAAATGGGTCAACACATATAAGACATTAAAAATTTTAAGTTTCAGCAAAGAAATATTTTCATTTTTGCTCACAGTTAGAAAGAAATTCTTTTTAATGCCAAAAGATGTGAAAAAAAACAAATGAGGCTACCAATGTTCTGTTATAATTAGCTATGCAGATTTAAAAACTGACTTTTTAAAAATGTTTTAAAGAAAAATACGTAATTAAATTTGTAACTGAGCACAATAGTCATCGGATTTAAAAATAAATATTTCTACTATACATTTCCATTATAACAACTAACTGTGTTACAGGAAATAATAAGTTCTTGTAATTAACATAAAAATTCATGAATTCACTTCAATAAAACAAAGTAAAAGAGAATAAGTATTACAAAATATTCTTATTAATAAAAGCCGTAATTTTTATGGAATGCGAGAACTTATTTTCGTACCAACAAAATAAATAATAATTGAAAAGAAAAATAAAAACAAATACACATCATTTTTCAAATGCGCATGATCTATACTTTTTACTGAAGAAATGATTGCAAAAAGCAGATAAATTCACTAACACATAATAAATTCAAAATTCAAATAAAATAACTGATAGGAATTATTATGATTGAAACACAAACATATTGTATCTATGACGTCAGTATTTCTTGATATTATTAACAAGCTGTCTAATTTTTGCTTTCATAATTAATGATTAAGAGGAGTCGGAAACCTCTATACCGACAATGTTAAATTGGCAGTTTTCGATGTACCTTTTCTCAAAATCTGTTATATGTACATGCTTGAAATTTTTCATACTATTAAAGTACACCTTTCTCATTATTTTGAAATGCGCCTTTACCAAATTTTGAATTTTTTAATAACTTATGAAATATTTTATCAAGCATAGCGAAATTTGACCCATTTTTCACATAAAAAAATTTGTAAAAAATAAATTTTTGAGTTTTTTTAAAAAATTTTATTTCAGTATATATTAGCCATTATTATAAATGTGTCATAAAAAACTTAGATACCTGCGAACTTTACTTTCTCAGAAAAGGTACATCGAACTTCAAAAATTTTTATTTTGAGATAAATGAACTTTAATATATAATTACTTTTTTATTAAAACATTCCTCCCTATATATATGAAATGATTCTGTAATATTTCTGGAGAGTGGTAAAAATATCTGTAGACGTGGCGAGTGGATGTTATTATTGTAGAGTAGCGAACCAAAGATAAGATTAGGGCATGGCCGGTGTTGTATAATTCCTGTATGTTGATGCGTTTTCTATTTTGGAATTATGAGGCAATCTTGTAAATTAGTAAATCGAATTTATTGAATATCTTGCAACACATATAAAGATGGATAGCACAACACAGACAAAGAAACTACAACACACAACACAAAGCAGCCGGCTACATGACTACAGAGAAACGAGCGAAGAGAGAGGCGCGATTTCCAGAGACATCAGTTTTTATACCCGAGGGACCGCCTGACATTTTTGTAATAAGAGCTTTGATTGGTTACAATGGGAGGGAAAGGGATTTATGATGTAATAATATTAGTCGATTACGATTAAGATCAGGGTGTTAGTTTCGAACCAAATAATTAGAAGATTATTTGAATATTATTAAAAAGATTTAATTAAAAGAATGCTAGGGGATACATATATATAATATATATATATATATATATATATATATAGAAGATATATATATATATAGATAGATAGATAGATAGATAGATACACTCCAAATGATCAACACATTTTTTTTAATCTTATCATCCTCTTTCTTCCTTTTAAATCTTTTTTAATTCCTAACTTCCTTTATTTTTTGTAAAGATGAGTATTTAGCCTTTAACAGCCTCTGTTTGTGTAAGCCCTCCATTGCATGTACCGTGTTATCACCAGACTCAATATTAAGTTTTCTCAAAATTTCTGGTTTTGATACACATCCCACATTAAATGATAAAATTGCATCATATTTACCCAATGGTAATACTTCTATTTGTACAAATATTTTCTTCAGTACACGAGACCATATTACATTGTTTGCACTTTCATTGTGATTTTGTGCACTTCCATGTAAATACCCCTTTAGCAATTCTGGATTAAAAGTTTTAATTTCCATCATTCATTCAACTTTGAAGCAAAAACAATACACTATGTTTATATTTTCAGCCATTTAAATGGGCGTGGCCCAGTTTCAGTAATTATTTAAAAACAGGTTTTAAAGAGCTTCTAATTACCCTAGGGGTTAAAGTAAGGTATTTTTAGAAAGGTTTTAATCTATACAATTTGAAAATGTAAAAATCTCAAAATTGTCATATTAAGATTTTAGGTTTCCAACACCCCAAGAACCCAAATTGTTAAAATCTCACTTCATATAGCTCATTTAACTAATAGATTTGTGGTGTTTGGAGATTTTTGACTTTCTCTTACCCCCTCCCTCTATATTTTTCTCACTCTCTCTATATCTTTCTATGTCCAATATCTGTCCACGATTATTGGGACAATTTTACAGGGACGTAGGGGACATCCTAAGGATTCAGATTTGCAAGCAACCAATGATAGGAAACATCTTCGGTCGACGTTACAAGGTGTTGTGTTCACAAGAGCATTAGAGGAAACAAATCCACCTTACAGCAGTCATTTGAGCTGTCATTACCTGCAGGGGAGTACAGAACGTTGTACGAACACCGGGCTGGCAAATTTGCACTTGCTACCTGCTTGCATTCTTGCTAAAATTCAGATTTCAAAGCATATTTACTATGTACAAGAATTTTAACCAAAAACAAGATTTCATTCTTATCTGTATTTTAACATAGAATCTGTTGATAGTCCAATGACTCGTTCTTGATCTGTCAGTAACTAATTCCTGATTTTTATTGACATGGATTTTGAATGCAATTCTTTAAAAAAATGTGAATCCATTTTGAGCCCAAATTTATAATTTTCTTTTTGAATTTTTATTTTGACTTGTGGAACCCCGCGCGTGCTCTATGGAACATAATTTGAAGACCATTGTTCTACAACATAAGACACTTAGCGACATCTATAGAGAGAAATATTAAACTAATGCATATTACATCAATTTTAAGTAAAAGAAATTCCATTGTAAGTAAAATTCTAATGTTATATGTCAGAAAACTTTTTTAATATTTTGTTTGTATTTTATAAGTAATTACAAGAAGAAATCGATATTATACATTGTCACGTTATATATTTTACATTTTAAATATAAATATAATTGTGCGACAAATTTATTTTTCAAAATATGTAACGCATATGTGGTTACATTAAGGAGACAGAGATAATATATCTATTTTTTACAATTCCTACCATTAGCTCACACTTTCCCTATATATATTTATTTATATATCTTGTTTAAATTTTCAATCGTCGATAAAATACTTTTTATTCATTTACTCAAGTTCAAATACATTTTTTTAAACTTGTAGTAGATGACACTTGATGTTAATACAGTTTTTTCAAATAGTAATTCATCAATTAAATTGAATTAATTCATTATAATTTAAGAGATATATTTCAGTCGATATTATTCCCCTAGATGGCAGCACCATTGAAAAAACAGCCTTTGTTAAATTTGTGATGAAGATTTAACTTGACCTGAATAATCATATGCTAGTTAGAAGTCAGCATTCCTTTTACACTGGTTTTAAGATAAGTTCTTACCAAAAAATTCAACTTTTTTAAAAAATGTGTAATTACAAATTTAATGTGGCTAAGGAGTTTTTAATGTTAACTCAAAAGGTGTGTTTCCTCTTATTATTGTAATTATTTAATAAAAGTAACTAAAATAAAATATTTCTTTGTTGACCTTAGTAGGAGTTGACTTTAGAAAAACAAATCTTTAAATTACTTGTTACAAAATAAATAGCATTTTATAAAACTATTTGCATTGTCAATGCATCTATAAAAACTTTATTTAATGGAATGCGAATTCTTCAAAAATGACATAAACATACATATGACGTACATACATATGACGTTTTACGCTCTGTAGAAAAATTGCATACCAAAATAAGCCTAAAACTCCACCGAAAGTAAAATATGTAATTTCTGACTTTTAAATATCTAGTTCAAATGAAAGTAAAAACGATAAGACAATGAAAATGTCTTTTTACTGTAAAAGAATTTCTAATTAATGACTATGCTCAACATTTTTTTAGCAGTACGAAACGAAAAGTAGTACCAAGAATAATGAAAAGAGATTTTATACTTAAGATGAGAACATGAAATTTTCTGAGCAAGCATTTAAATCAAAATAGAAAACAGCTACCTTCGAATAACATTTTTAGCCATATAAATACTTTCCATTTGCTCCCCGATCATTTAAAAACTATATATCTTTTACACTTTAAAAAAATTTTCGGGAATAGTTTCTCTAATAAATTTATTACGTACCATCGCAACAATGCCAACTCTCAAGATGAGTCGCCAAGTTAGTAACATGTGTCGTGCGCACTGAATTGCCAACTATGAGGTTCGTTTCAAATGTCGTCAATACGGTAGCGATAGTTCATTATTGCAATCTCTCGCAGAAAAATATCGCAACGATTGTCTGGACTGAAATCGTTGCGTGAGAAGAAAGGCGTTGTCTCATATGAAGACTTATTAACAATCAACGGAACTAAAAACTCAACTTTCCAAGAGGCTGCAGGTTTATCAAAATCTGAGGACATTATCAATGAAGTGTTGGACGATGCAGCTTCAGTAGTAAATTTAACTGAACAGGAACGCCAAGAACGGATTTGGTGACAAAAAGAACAAATAGATAGAATTACATAATACATATAAATTACGGTTTTAAAATTTGAGCAAGAAGTATGAACAGTTATATCATTTGTACAATGGGGGTTGGTCAGCCGTTAGGGTAGCAGTGGGTACACCCCTAGTGTCAATAAAAAAAACGTTCCAACGTTCCTTAGAAAATGAGTTAAGCATAAAAAGTTGAGCATTATATCATTTGTACAATGGGGGTTGGTCCGCCGTTAGGGTAGCAGTGGGTACACCCCTAGTGTCAATAAAAAAAAACATTCCTTAGAAAATGAGTTAAGCATAAAAAGAAAAGCTTAGAAATGATGGAAGCATAATTTTTACACGTCAAGATAAAAGAAAAATTGTGTGTGTAGGATCTAATTCATATTCAGTTAAACACACAATATTTAACTGATTCAAAATAAACTAAAGTTAAACACTTTTTCTTTATTTTATAACTTTTTAGATATCACTTTATACACTCGATCTCATCTCTCTGTATTCTCTTTTACAATAAAATAATAACAAAAATATCTCTTTTATATGCTATCAAAACAAGAGCAAAAAAAGAAAAGAAAAGGAACTGCAAAATTTTTTTATTTCCGAAACCTTTCAGAATTCAAAAGTATATCACTGAATTAATAAAAAAACATTTCCTATATCAAAACAAACCACACAACGAAAAAAAAATGAAATCAAGCATGAAAAGAAAATATATGAGAAAGAAAAATTTAAAAAAAGGAGACTTTTTATTTTACTTATTATTTTTAGGCATACAGGAATTCATATAAAAGAAAAGCGATATCGAAAGTTGTCACTATATCTTCCCTGTTAATTTAAATTCAGCAAGAAATAACAATAGAAAAAGGAACCCCTCACTAAATAAACTGTCAGATAAAATTGAATACCGCACAGTTATCTTTGAAATGTTTTGATAACTTGCCAGATATCTGAACCGTATCTCTTACGCATGGTTGCAGTGTTAGATCGCATTTATTTTTTGCTGTCAGAAATGAAATGTTTTTCTTGAGTTTTTGTGTGTTTCTGCTCGAGTAATGTTTACCCACAAAGCCGCATTTATATGCATTATAATCCATGTATTGGGTGGAGTCAATTCGCAACATCGCTTTGGTTGCGAGGAAGACTATTGTACGAGAATAGTTGGTAAATGCCCTAAATTGAAGTGTGATAATGGAAGATTAATTAATAATGCTACTACGTGTGGTTGCTGTGATATTTGTGTGGAACCACTGAGTGAGTAATGTATTATTTTTTAGATGTTTTAAAATATATTTTCGCAATCGTTCAAAGTATTGTTATCATTTTTAAGATAATATCGCTCATCATTTTCAAACATCAAGTCAAAAATGCTTGAGAAATGCAAGAAAATAACATTTAAGAAAAAACATAACCTGAAAAGATTTTCTAGTGCAATAAAATTTTATGCTACTTAAATTTGACACAGTACTCGTTGTACTGCGTCAAATTTAAGTTAAATAAATAGTACTCTGATGTATAGTCAAATTTCAATTCTAAAAATGTTTATAATAACGCTAAACATATTTAAGCCAAGTCGGCTAGATTGCACAGTTGGTTTAGCGCTCGCCTTTTACACCCAAGTTTGCGGATTCGACCCCGATTTTCCAAAACGCAGAAAATCGACGGCATTCCTGTTGTATGATTATGCGGTATGTTAAAGATCCCTAAAGTGCCTGTTTGGCTTGAGTGCTCTCAGCAAAGTTAAATTCCTTATTCTGTTTTGCATCGTTAGAGCTCAGGAGCCTCCCTCTGGGGAGAAAACTGGGCGCCAAAATTACAGTGTGGCAATTGATATCCCTATGTGGTGCCACGCTAAAAAGTGATACTAGACCTCTCGGGGAATGTACTAGGTCTGCAATGGTAGTTACTAATCCGCAAACCCGTTAGAAAGAAAAAAAATATTTAAACCATGAGTGAACCATTAATATCATATTTCCTACTGAATACTACAGGACTGGTGGCCGGCGTGCCATGAGTTTGTGCTTAGTACCGCTGAAGACCCTCCTTGCAGAGGAGGCCGATGCACATTAAATCTGTCAAAGCTCAAACCTCCTTCCATTGATGTTGAGGGGAAGTTAGAAGAGTGGGTGCCAGCTCACAGGTGTCATTCTCATCACTTAACCTTGGTTCAAAATTACGAGGTCCTTCGTTGAAAGCCCTCGAGTATCTGAATAATGCGATGTCATACTTTTGAATATGTGAGCTAATAATATAAATTTCAAGCTTCGAAATTATAGTATAGAATGCTGACAATTCATAATACTTAAGTGTCCACGGTAGCCTAGTGGTTATGGTCACGAACTCATAATTGGCGTATCATGAATTCGCGTTCTAGCGCCACGTAAAACTCGCCGTGTAGAGAAGCTGATGTCCGTTAAATCTTTCAAGGTTTTAAGTCCTATTGTGTGTTGTGTGGTTTCTTGCATAGAGAAGTGCCAGCTCAAGAGTTACATCATCATTTTCCCGAGATTCAAAATTACGAGGTCAGTCATCAATAGTCCACGAGTTGCTTTACAGTGCGATAGTTGTTTATGTAAACGGCTGGCCACCGTAAATGCAACACCCTGAAGGAAGCATGCAAATAACATGAAATTTACAACATGCATTAGCGAAGGTGAGATATGCAAATGATTAAAATTTCAGCGCAGACACACATCACGCGCGCCTGTGGCGGGACCTCAAAGCACTATTTAAGGCTTGGAAATTTCGACGATTTCAAGTTCGGCAATTGTGTTTTTCTTGTGGTTTTTTCAAAAAACAATCACAGTTATGTTTTGTAGAAAACAGTGATCAAACTTTTGATCAAGTATCCGAGTTCGACACAGGAAGGATAGTGGTCTACCGAGATTGTGGATTATCTTCCAGGGAAATCGGTAGTCGTGTAGGACGAAACCCAAACAACTGTAATACGGATATGTGACCGTTGGATGCAGGAGGGTACGACGGACCAACGTGGTCGATCGCAGCCATCTCAGTGCACCACTTCATGTGAGGGGAAAAGGCAAATTGTGCCCATAGCAGTGACGTATCACTCAGTCCCTCACGAACCATAGCACAGCACATTGAGTCTGTAACGCATCATTCAGTGTCTGCGAGTACCATTCGACGCCGTTTACAGCAGAATGGTCTGTCCGCAAGACGTCTACTACTTAGTCTACACTTGACGCAGAACTACAACATCTCTTCCACCAATGGTGCGATGAAAGAAGGATGTGAGGGGCAGAATGGAATGAAGTTGTCTTTACTGACGAGTCATGCATCTGTCTGCAACACCACGATGGTCGGATTCGAGTCTGGAGACATCATGGAGAGAGGATGCTGAACAGCTTCTTTATGCACCACCACACTGGTCCTGCACCGAGGTTTTTATGGTACGGGCGGTTGGATATCACTCCCCGCCTCCTCTGTAGCTTTCCCCGGTACTTTAAACAGCCAGCGCTCATCTCCGAGGTGTTGGAGCCAGTTGTCCTTCCTTCCCTTTCCCAGGGCTTGGCCAGAGCCATATTTTAACAGGGTAATGCGCGACCACACTTGGCACGCATTGTCCAAAGCTACTTCGTCAATCACCAGATTGAATTGCTTCCCTCGTCGGCTCGCTCTCCGGATCTTTCGCCGATAGAAAACATGTGGTCTAAGGTTGCTCAACGACTGACCCAGATTACACCCCCAGCGGCCCCACCAGATCAACTTTGGCAACGTGTGGAGCTGCTTGGTCTGCTGTACCCCAAGAACACATCCAAAGTCTCTTTGAATCAATGTCGAGGCGTGTGGCAACGGTGATCTCCAACAATGGCGGCTACACTGATTACTGATTCTGGTAGGAACCACACTTCACAGAAGTCTATAAATTTAATCATTTGATACTTGGTTAACATGTTACCTACAAAATAATTTTTGTTGTGCTATCTCTTGTCTTTCTTGGTGTTGCATTTACGGTGGCCAGCAGTGTATATACACTTAAAAAATTATTGTTTTAAAACCTTAAATGATATCGGTATATGACTTTCCCTTCACATACACACTCAAACAGAATAATTCTCAACAAATATGTCTAAACATTTTTTGTTGTTGTTGTTTCTTATCCCAGATGAATCACCAAAAAAATTCAAAAATGAAATAGGATTTTCTAAGACCTCGTCAATAGTAAAATTCAAGCAATTGAGAATATGACTAGGGGAGGCTTGATCAGTCTCGCACCTATGACATTCTAGAAAGACTTTCTGGCCCTGTTGAAAAGTAAGAGTAAGCGTAATAGAGCTGTCTAATTAAGTATGTCAACTAAGAATGCTAAGTTGGTGACACCAACGAAGTTTCTTCTCTGAAATATCAAGGGTGAGAGAAAAAGGTGTATTTTCCAAAGTGCATTTAATTCTATCCTTTTAATGGAGGAGAGTTTGGCAAAAGTTAAACAAGTGTTATCCTGTAAGGTGTCAGCAATGGCAAACTTAGCCAAACTATCAGCTATCTCAGCGATACTCAACCTGCGGCCTGCCGGACCTTTCTGAGTGGCCAGGTCATGTTCCGTTTCACTAACAAATTCAATTATTTAAGAACAATGAATTAAAAATTTAGCAAGAAATTCTATCAACCAAGCAATCCCATATATTGATTTTGCTATCAATGTGGGTGGCACAGTAGGAATTGCGGGGAGTGGCTGCTTTATAATTGTAATGGTTAGAGTTAGCAAATAACTGTAGAATAGCGACTATTTTACAGGTGAAACTAATTTTTAACTAACCCTCATATCTTCCAAATAAAAAAATATCTAAAGAATATTTGTTATTTCAACACGATTGGGATCTTCACTATTTAGTAGAAAAAACAAACATGGATCAACAACTTGTTTAATTTGTCATGAAAATGCTGTATTTAGAAAAAATATAATTTTGCTCCTCACTATACCACTAAGCACAAATCTTTCAATGCCTCCTTTTTTTTAGCAACAATATATTTATAGGAGGGATCATTGATGAAAGGAAATCGAAATTACCCCATAGCAGGGTAAGAAAATGCATTAAACCCTTTTTATCTGAGAATTGAATTTGATGTTGAATATAGTTTTAAAATGGAAATCCAAAACTATTAATATTTTGATCAATTTCTGCATTTTTAATGTCTTCTATTTTTATAGCGTCCTTTCCCCGTCCCCGTTAATCCTCATGCTGCGGCCCGCGAAATAGTTGTCCTACGTATATGCGGCCCGAGGTGAAATAGTTGTCATGTATGTGACCCGGCTGAAAAAGGTTGAGTACCACTGAGCTATCTCGTTGTCATTCAATGCAATATGGGAGGGCCATTGAAAGTATACAAAGTGTCTAGTCAGTTAAAATCAAATGTCCCTGTAGACAAGGTCAAACACAGTGTCAATAATTTTATTTTTTTTTTTTTTTAATTTTTTTTTTTTTTTTTTTTTTTTTTGCAATCCCTTATAAATTTCCGTAAGTTCAGACCTAAAAACAGAACAGCAGTTATTCTTCCTAATCTTAATGTTAAATGTACCATCAGATGTCTCAAATATTGCACGCCGCTTCCAGAAATACCACCGTCACCATGCTTTAAAATCATTTAATTCTCTCATAACTTAGCGTTTTCTCAAGCGCTGTGGGGCGCGCGCCCCTAGGGCGGTAGAAAACCACTACGGGCGCGAGCATATTGAATAGTTGAAAACAGAAGATTATTTTAAAAAAATATTAATTTACTGAAAGTAAACAAAATACATTGACGCAATAAAGAATAAAACACACATTTACACTGATGTAATACACTTATAAATGTATTAGTACGGCACAATGTATTTGATAATTAATTTAACAAGATTAACTTAAGAACAAGTTTAATAATTACTGGTGATCTCATGGAATTGTCATATATAAAATTATATACAAATTATAATTTTTCACAATTGTACCGTTTATATATAATTAATAGCTTACAGGCGATTAAAAATTACACAATTCACCTAATGCCACCGTTTTCCGTGTAGACGCGAGTATGCGGTGTAATGGAGTGGCAGGAGGAAGAAAAAGAAAGCAAATAAGCAAATGTTCTGAAATAAGTAAAATCCTTCGAAAACACTGTGAGATCATTGTATTGAATTCCAAAGCTTTCGGAACAATTTTACGGATAGTAGTGCTCAGAAAAGATAGAAAAAGACATTATATATATATACGTCCGGAGACAGTCGCTTACGTGTGGCTGAGAGAAACGTCTATATATGCATAGGTGGCATTTAAGAGGTTAAAGTCGTATTGTAGCTTTTGCGTCAAAATATAGTATTATTGAATTTAAACATTGTTATAGTATGGGAGGGGCGGGAGGAAAATTATGATTGAATATTGGGTCGCGAATAACCTTATGTTCTACATTGCCATTTTTTTTTCTTGTCTTTCCTCTTTATGATTCAGCATTTGTTAGAAGAAGAAAAATCCACAGTTGGATAGTGCCCAATTTGGATTCTTAAAATAAAATCGTACCTGATGTGCAATAACACTATTTCAACGCTTTATATATGTTAATTTCCTCAACTCATAATTTTCATTTTTATTGACATATAAATTTCTTACACAATTTTCTGGTTTAATGCATTTTGGTTATATTCCAGAGGAAGGGGATCCATGCAAGACACAAATATTTGCTGCAATGCCTAAACAAGAATGTGGACCAGGATTAACATGTGATAAAGCAACAAAAAAATGCACATTGGGTAAGTTTATATATAACACTACATCTCTCTCTCTCTCATTGTCAGTTAAAACATTTTATATATTGTGCAAAGATCTTCTAATTTGTGTTCTCTTCTGCATGTTCTAGTAGTTTTTACTAGTTTTTAATTTTATGCTAATTTTCCACAACTACATTTATAAAAACTAATCATTTTTGTTTATTAGGGAGATACTGTACCATGTATACAATTTTTGGTTCATTTGTTTAAGGTATCCGACTACGTTCCGAACCGTGATTTTAAAAAGACGCATAAATGGATAATTGTCATGATATTTAGTGTCACTTATATTAGAATACAGGTATAAAATTATTTTATAAGAACATTTTGACAAAAAAAATTATTTGAATACATTATTTCGGCAAAAAAATTAACTTAGAATAATCTTTTTTCAAAATGTTCTCCTTTTGTGAAAAATGCTTCTATTATAATACTATTTTGCCTGTATATAGCTCAGACTTCTCTACAGAGGTTCAACTATATTTTTTGAAAAATTCACATTATTTTCAGAGTTACCACCAATTTAAATAATTATTGGCATTTTTTTTTCTTAAAATTGCTCCCCTCTGTGGTCGTAAATTATGGATAAACCCACTTCTAAGTTATATATTTCAAAAATTCTAGTTGAGCCTCTGTACAGAGGTTTGAGCTATATACAGGCAACATATTATTATAAGCCAGAGGCATTTTCACAAAAGAAAAGGCATTTGGAAAAAGTATTACAAGTTAATTACCAAGCCTAATAACTATAATTTTAACAACTGTCATACTTTACAACGAACAATTTCAATCCTATATATACTATTGGACTATTATTTTTTGTTTTGTTACTATTATTTATTCATTTTAATTTAATTAACGAATTAATATTTGAAAAACTGTATTAACATCAGAAATTAATCATCACTACAAGTTTAAAATGTATTTGAACTTGAATGGATGAATGAAATATTTATTAACGATTGAAAATTTGAACAAGATATATATACATATCTGTTTTTTACTGTTTTTCGATTCAATCCCTACTATTAGTAGGAACTAATAGTAGGAATTGAACTGTTTTTTGATTCATTTCCTATTATTAGTAGGAACTAATGGTGGGAATTGAATAAAAAAAAACAGTAAAAAACAGCTATATCTAGCCTTATAGATTATTAAAAAATAACTGTTCATTTAAATCCGTAATCCATGCATGGAATTATCAGACATATGCTAAACACAAGGCAACCAGAAAAAGTTTTAAAATTTCGTACCGATTGCAAAAATAGCCTAGGTCTAAAGTACGTAACTATTATTAAAAATAAACGGTCGAGAAAAAAAGTAAGTAAATAAGTTTTAACTATTTAGGTTAAGATAATAGTGTATGCAAAAAATGCTAATGTCACATGTTCCAGTTTAAGATTCGCGCTTCGACATATTATTAAAAAAATTAAATAATGTATAGACAGAGTCACGATAGTTTTTACACATATTTAAAATGTAACACAATTAAAATGAAGTAAACAAATAGCTGATATTTCGTCATTTTTTGGATAATGTCTCCTCTTAACATTCCTAAAAAGAACTGACACATTTTTGATATTTTATCCGTCGGGAATTATTGCTACTATTTTTTTTTGTTCGATGCAATAACTTTGAACTTTAATAATGTATTGAAAGAATAAACCTAGTAAATATGAAACATAACTTGCTTACTTGCTTTGCAGATTTTTAAGAAGTGTATGTTGAAATCAATCATTTTGCTTTAAAAATTTCGTCCTGGGGCGCAATTTTTAAACTCCAACTTTGATGTAGCTGAAATTTTCTCTACCAAATACAGCGTAAGACATTTATTTCATTAGCTTCCTATCAAGCTGTTCAAAACGAGAATATTGCAATGAATATTTAGCTTTTAAGAGATAGCGAACGATAATATTTTGACTTTGTATGGAAACTAGAGGTACTTAAAATTACAATTAGTTTTAATTTTAATCGATTCTCGTTGTAAAAATAATATGTAGAGTTTGTAAAACAAATACCCAACTACAGAACTCATCTACTTTTTCAAAGTATATATTTTTAATTAATTGATCATTAGCAAATCCCTTTGTCCTGAATCATATGCTATAAATTGCGAAATTTAATGGAAACTGTTTTTTTAAAGATTTATTAAGTAAATTGATTTGAAATTTTAGAGAGTTGCTTTTTTTGATCGGCACATACGTTATAACTCTAATGAAAATTTTGATTTTCTCATTAATAATATTTCCACTAATTAAATATTTTTCCAATTATTAGTTAGTTAATCAATTAAATAAAAAAAAGGCGTACTTACCAGTTAACATTTGTAAACGAAATTAAATTATTATTAACATATATTAATGAAAATTCAAACAATATTAATAGATTTAAAACCAGAGAGTTAAAAGAAACTTAACAGAAGAGAAAAGGAAATTTTATAGTTGTACTTCAAAATAATGGAAGAAAATATATCCATACCACGTAGACTTCAATGTCACAGTCTCCTGCGTGTTCAATGGAAGAACGTGGTGGTTAAGATATAGGGACAAAACCTGCAATCAATAGATGAGGGTTCTGTGCAAGTCTTGTAGTAGTGATTTGCATTGTAATAGATGATGAGTGAATATAAACGATTTCGAGTTAAGCTTCTAGAACAATTGAATGACTATCGTATTCACGCAGCTTGAGATCAACAGAGCTCCTCTTAATTATCTTTACAGCAGACAAGTTGTAGATCTGAATACTCCTCTAAAATCTTTAAATGAGGATACAACTACTATTTTTCAATTATTCCTACTATTACCTCACACTCTCTATATATTTATTTATTTATCTTGAGGTGGAATTTTCAATCGTTAATAAAACACATTTTAAAGAGCTCGGATTGAGCTGGAAATTTTATATACATGATTATTTTGGATGACAATACAATAACTTAATTATAATTAATAAAAATTAATTGATTAAAACTAATTATTTAGAGATTACAAATACACAGCCACGTTGGCGACTTAGCGACCCCTTTCGGCGACTTGTGTCAAAACTTGAAAAGGTTTTTTCTCACATTTTAAAGCATTAGTTGAACTGAAATTTTATGTACTCGATTGTTTTGGATGATAATACAATATACTGTGATAATTAATAAAGATTAATTACCACTTAATGTCGTGATTCTGTCCTATGTATACTTTACACTTATTTATATTAATTGTAACACTATTTAATAAAAAAGTAACTAAAAATAAAGAAGTACCTTTGTTGATCAGAAGTAGATTGACTTAAAAAAAATATTTTATATTACTTACTTGTTAAGACTAATATTTCATATGTACTCACATTCCAAAAAGAGTTTTATTTTCTTCTTCAGGAAGGAATGTTCTGATCATACGGTTAAAATTAAATTTAAGAGGTAACAAAGGTTGGGATTGTTATTTTTGTAAAAACTTTGGGGTCTAAGAAATTTGAATATATTACTTGTAAATTATTCTTTTTTAAAAGGAGTAAATAAGTTTTCACCGTTTTTTAAATCAAAAATTGAGCTTTTATCGTGAAATAATGAGGTGCATTTTGTTTTACTCAAAAGTATTGCCCATCGCTAGCCGCTGTTAGCACTTTCTTTCTGGAAGCATACAGATACCGCATCGGAAGGACGCTTCACCTTTTGAAGCTATCCGTGAATCGACACCCAAATTTTTCGTATCGTCATATAATGCGAATTGCTGCTGAGGGCAAAACCACGTTCCATCGAACAGAAAGTGCGGTAATCGGAAGGGGAAGTGCATGTAGTTAATACGGAGGAGTGGGACAGGACTTCCCAGTTAAAGTGTTTCCAAGAAGGTTTTGACTGGAGCCATTACATGTGGATGAGCATTATCCTGTACAAGAAAAAATTACATACGTGTCTGGAGTAGTAGTTGAAGTGTTTTCGTAAGTCCTCAACTCAGTCTCATCAAGTGTGTTCGGTAAAGAAGAGACAGTAATACTTCGTTCGATTTGAGTAACTCATAATAAATGACGCCTACCTATTGATCCCCCCTCTAAATACACAACATGAAGATTTTTCCATGTGTATGTTCTGTTTGGCTGACGATGTTAAAGCCTGACCACATGGTTTCCACTATTTCCTCTTCTTTGGGTTACCATAGTGGATCAATTTTTCTTTCCCTCTGACTATACGATGATAATATCTTTCATTTTAGGACTGGCAAGCAGCATTTAACATGTGCAAAATCGACGTTCGGCTTCAGTTCACATGAAACCTAATTTCCTTATTTTTGAGTCATTTCCGTCGATTTTAAACAATGCGAAATTGCTTGTTGAGTCGCCCCAAATGTAAATGCAAGCTCTTGCATTTGGCAAGAATTTTCAGCCAATAATGTACACCTTCGGCCTACTGCTATGTTCTTTGTTTTCGATGTCAAACTCTTTACGTTCTTGGCGTTTGAGGAAACCACTCACACGTCCTTCTCTGACTCAAAGTGGCTGTACCATGTGCTCCTACAAGCGATCGATGCACTCCAGCCGTAGATTTCTTCATGTTAAGGAAGTAAATTTACTTCCTGCAAAGGACGCTTATTCGGTTCAAAACTCGACATTTTAGCACGAAAAAAAATTATGTAATACTAGTACAAAACCGCTAATTCTTCAAGAGTATGTTGCCAGATTTCCAACATTACGATGTGATGTTTTGTATTTGAAAATTTCAACCACAATGTACTGAGGAGCCATCTTTTATCGAATGGTGGGAACTTATTTCTAATCCTTTTAAATAAATTTTAAGGCAATATACTACAAATAGTTGTACAAAGAACATATCTAGAGGTCATGAATTTATATATTAGGTTGGGGAAAAAGAGAGAGAAATTCATTATTTTTGCATGAAAATCAAGACTTTATTTAACATGCTGCCGATTGTACGATTTGGTTCAAATATGCACCGTTTTGCTGTACAATTTATTGCCATTTTAAAGGTAGCTTCATAATGCCTCTCTCTTAGAAATCTTGGCCCTTATTGGTGAAAAACTCTAGTAATCGATTTTCACAATCTTCTCTTGATCCCAATTTCTTATCACTCAGGAAGTTTTGCAATGCAAGAAAAAGGTGGCAGTCGCTTGGTGCCAGGTCTGGACTATATGGTGGATGCATTAAAACTTCCCAACTAAGCTCCCAGAGTTTCTGGCGAGTCACTACAGAAGTGCGTGGTCTGGTGTTGCTCTGATGGAACACAACACTTCTTCTGATGGCCGATTTTGGCCATTTCAGCCGATCGTTAGCTTCAAACGGTCCAGTTGTTGACAGTAGATATCTGAATTTAATGTTTGGCAATGCGGAAGCAACTCCTAATAAATGATTCCTTTCCAGTCCCACCAAATACACAGTATAACATTACTGGCCGTTAGTCCTGGTTTGGCCGCCGTATGAGCTGCTTCATGGCACTTTGACCACGATCGTTTTCGCACAATATTGTAGTATGTGATCCATTTCTCCTCTCCAGTCACCATCCGTTTAAGAAATGGGTCGATCTCATTCCTTTTGGCTAAGGCTTCGCAGATGGAAATTCGATGCATCATGTTTTTTGGTGTTAATTGGTGTGCCCCAAACATGGAGCTTCTTTTTGAATCCTACTTTGCACAAATGGTTTAAAACTGTTTTGTGGTCAATCTTTAGCTCCTGGGCGATGCTACGACTACTAACATGTCATCAACTTCGATTATTTCTTTGATTTTATCGACATTTTCAACGACAGGCCTGCCTGTGCGTGATACATTTTTAACATCAAAAATGACTTAAAGGAATCGACAAAACCAAAATTGCACGTAATTAGCTGTTACAGTTTCGGCACCATAAAAACCATTTGCAATTTCAACCCCCTGGCTTGCATGTTCGCCTTTATCAAAGAAAAACTGTAAAAAGAACCGAATTTTCTCTTTGTTGACTTACATTTTCAAAACCCTATAACTCACAACTGAATGGACCAAACAAAAAAATGCAAAAGAATTTTTTTTTATGAAATGTCATCTTGACAACGAGCATAAATTTGAAATTGTGTGATCTACATATATATACTTCACGAGATATCGACACTACAGTCATCTACCGAAAAAATAATGGATTTCTTTTTTCCCAACCTAATATTTTCAGGAGTTATCTCGTAAAGACTGATTACCTCTTGAGTTTTGTAGAACTGTATATTGCCCTAAATATTTTTTTTTTCAAAAAGATTCATTCTTCTGAGGAAATGAATAGGAATTTAATATTTTTTTTATTTCGTAAAACTGATCGAACTTCTTTCATGTATGAAAAAAATGTATTTATGTCTGCAGAAATATTCAGACATGCAAAATAAACTGTGTTTATTGATTCTTTTCTAATTTCTAGTTAACACGAAGTGTGTGAAAGACAGAAAAAAATATGATAGCATGTCCTGGTCTGAGGAAATTTCGCTTAAACAAAGTCGCCCAGAATGTGATGAATTTGGATATTATATATCTATGATCTGTTTATCAGATTTACTGTAAGTTTTCTCTTTCAAATTATTCTTTTAATAAGTTCAATCTTTGTTTTTAATTGCAATGAGAGCGGATATTGTTATAAGGATTTTGTATAAGACGCTCCAAAGTATAATTATAGTAAATTCATTTGTAATTTCTTATTTATTTACTGCAGAATACATTTACTATTTTTGTGTTATATAAAAACGCTGCATTGAAACATTACTTAATGTTAATAATGTAATTAACTCAATGGCAGAAAATACTTTAAAATATTATCTAACTCGGCATTTCTCAAACTGTGGGACACGCCCCCTTTGGGGGCGTGATAACTCTACGACGGGGGTGCGAGCCTATTGAAAAGTCTAAGACAAAAGGTTGTTTAAAAAATTATTAATTTACTGAAAGTAAACAAACAAAATACTTTCTGATATTATAAAATATAGAATACACATTTACACTGATGTAATACACTTACAAATGTATCAATACTGTACAATGTATATTTTATTATTAATTTAGCAATACTAAGTTAAGAACAAGTTTGATAATTATCAGTGACCCGGGGTTTTTTGTATTAACACTTATCATGATAATGTATACGGTTTAAAATTTAAAATTCCTTAACTGCCGAAAAAAAAAATTAGGGATTTGCCCCCCCAATCCCTCCGTTTACCACGTAGACGGGGTATTTTGATGTTTTTTAGGGGGGGAAAAAAAGAAATAAAAAAAACAAATCCTTAAATAAGAAACCCTTCAGTAAAACATTTTTTCAAGGTCATTTTATTGCATTCCAAAGCCCCTCGGAAAAATTTTTAGGGATATCACTGCACAGAAAAGATCGTACCCAAAAAAAGACGTAAATATACGTCCATAACATTAATGTTTTTGGTTGAGCGAGACGTTTATATACGTCGGTCGTACATAAGAGGTTAAAGTCGCATTGTATAGTGTCAAAGTATAGTATTATTGAATTCAATACATTGTTATTGTATGGAGGGGGCGCTATGAAAATGATGATTCAATAGTGGGTTTTGGTATATTGAAAGTTTGAGGCAAATGATCTAACGTAATATCTTTAAATTATATAAAACGTATCAAACGTAAATAATATCATAAATTTTTAAAAACGTTCTTCAGATTCCTTTTTTAAAAGGGCACTTGAAGATTCCCTTTTCCCTTTCATAACTCTAAGAAAAATATTTGGTATAAATAATGAAAAAAAGATATTCAAACCAAAATTTAAAAAGTGTTCATTGAAAAAAGAAAATGTAAACAGAAAAAAAAATTTTTTAGAATTTATCAACTGGCTTTTATTTAATAACGTTATGCATACTATAAAAAAGTATTTAGGTACTATCGCAACGATGCCAACATTCAAGATAACTTGCCAAGTTGACAATCCCGATTTTGCATGCGTCGTACACGGAACCATGCACTTCTTTTCATATAATGCCCCCCAATGCGGTTGGATAATACCAAAATACCTAAAAAAAATTTTAAACATAAGTTTCAATTTCATCTTTTTTTTCTTTGCAAAGGAACTTTTATACGTTACCGTTTTGGGTAAATAGAAAAAAACGTATAAACAAATGCGATTTTATTAGTATTTCCCCACATATATGAATTCTCATATGTAAATAAAATGTTATTAAAAGAAATGTATTTATGAAGATAATGTTTTCTAGAAAAATAATGATTTTTGTTTTCATACATTATTTTAGAAGATAACAGTTTGTCAAATTTTTTCTAGTTAAATACTTTATCTATTCAACGCATTTTAAATTCGCGGAACGTGTATGTATAACTCCTGTTAACTTCAAAATTAACTTCTCAAATAAACTGCTACCATTTTTGGAATGCAATCAAATGTATTCAAAAAAAAATGTAATGTAAGGACGCTTTATAAAAATACTTTTATATTGTCCTTACATTTTTAAAATTACAGTGGAATCACATTGAACGATCAAAACGAATTATCAAAAACTGACTCACTTAACGAGCAAATTTCGCATAATGACCATAAATGCTTTGATAGCAGCTAAGCCTCTTTTCTCTATCTATGAGAAGTATTGACAGAAACAATTCAGATCAAACGTAGACTACATTAGGAATAAAGGAAAGGGGACATTCGGAGCCAAAAAAGGGAAGGTGTAGCAGAAGAGGAAGATACACATTGGTCATGAGATGAAGCAACGAGAAAGGCATCTAAGCTGGCATAACCATCTCCAAACTACCACACAACGTCAAAGGGAGGACATAGAGCCTTGACAGATTTAACATTCATCGGCCCCTACAGGACAGGCTTTTAATGACCTGAGGGTTTTGTGACACCCCCGACCCGGGGGTACCATCTCTTTATCTACGCGACCTAAATTTGTATGAGGAAATGATTGATCACTTAAGTTAGCCATAATCAAACTAATTCATTATTATTCCAATATATTGATACAAACAACACAAGTCTTACTATAGAGATGCAATCAGGAGTGATATAACGTATTTCTAAATTCTAAGTAAATAGAACCTGGAATCCTAACCACTTATTTTAATGAGAAGTTATCCTAAGAATCTTTATCTGCCTTAGATTCCTTAACACGCTAAAGCCCGTTCTATAATTAGGCTTCTATTTTTAATATCTTACCAACAGCTCACGGCGTTCAGCATCTCAGCTTCCTTTCTCCTTCTTCTATTCTACTCTACGAATACTAAAGCTCCATTATAGATCTATTAACTAATCTCCATATCGTGGTTTCTTCTTGAGAGGATTGGATATGAAATAACTCAATTCTGGCCCGAAAGATTCCCAAGAGGATTGATAGGAAAACCGCTATAAAGCCCCGTCACAGCTTGAACTCATGCTTTTATTTTGAATATGGATGGTTCTGGGTGGGTGGCGTAATTGGTTAGGCGCTGGCCTTGTACGAACAAGTGTGAAAGTCCGATCCCGGCCTAAGTCGGTGGATTTTCCTGATGCAGAACATCGACACAGCCCTATGTCGTATGATTATGCGACATGTTAAAGATCCCTAAAATGCCTGTTTGGCTTGAGTGATCTTGGCAAAATTACGATCCATGTTCAATTTCACTTTATCAGAGCTCAGGTGTCTGCCTCTAGGAGGAAACTGGATGTCAAAATTACATTGTGGTAATTGGTATCTACCTATACGGTGCCGCACTTAAAAGTGATACCAACTATATGAAAATGTACTAGGTTTGCATTGGTAAAAATACCAATCCGCGTCGCCATTTGAAATAAAAACTTAGAATATGATTTATTAGATTAAAAATATAATTACTCTTTTTAATTCCCCAATACAGTTGAAATCTTATTTTACTATACTAATTCTTATTGAATATTATTTGTATTCCTTTACAAAAAAATTTGAAATCTATGCTCAGAGGTTATATGAAGTACTCTAAAACAATAAGCCAGTGCTTCTCAAACTTTCAATGTTTGTGACCAAATTTTCAATCATGATTTTCATGACACCCCCCTTCCATGCAATAATAACGTATTGAATTCAGTAATAATGTACTTTGACGATAAAGCTACAATATGTCCTTATAATTATAATTTGTACAAATTATCAATATAAATATTAAATTTTGCATATAATTTTGTATATGAGAAGCTTTTGGGGTCACTAGTAATTATTAAACTTGTTCTTAACTTAGTATTAATGAATTAATGATCAAATACATTGTGCAGTACTGATACATTTATAAATATAATCATTGTAAATGTGTATCTCAGAACGTATTTTGTTTTGATTAATCTCAGTAAATAATTAATTCTTTTTTAATTTTTATTTTTGACTTTTTGATGCTTGCGCCTCCCTGGTAAGATTATCACCCCCCCTAGGAAGGAACGCCCCCCAATTTGAGAAACACTGCACTAAGCAAAAGTAAATTAAGTATTTAGCATTAAGAGATAAGAGAAGAAAAAATGTTACTCTTAACTGCTTAGAGACATCTAAACTCAAAATTTAAGGTCAAAAAATATTCTTGTCGCTGTAACACGAAAACAGAAAATAAATTCCCATTTCATCTTCTAAATTCAACGCAACTGAAATATGATGTTTTTAGCACGAAAAGTTTTTACTTTTTCACGTTCTCAACTTCGCTTGAGTCAACAACAATACTCCAAACTCTTCCTACTTCCTAAGAGAAGTGCTGCACGCAGAAACACACTTTTCTGGATCCAACAAATATATTTTAATAAACCTAGCTTAGTAATGGAATTTTTTATC
Source organism: Trichonephila inaurata madagascariensis (assembly GCA_019973955.1). Classification (NCBI taxonomy): domain Eukaryota; kingdom Metazoa; phylum Arthropoda; class Arachnida; order Araneae; family Nephilidae; genus Trichonephila; species Trichonephila inaurata. The sequence continues at coordinate 153,161 of BMAV01016295.1, forward strand.
AAAAATATGTCAAAGACCACTCCAAGGAAAGTTTAGATGTTTTGCTTCTGGAAATATTCTCTAGTTTTAATAATGTTACGAGTGTCACACCAAAAGAGAAAATGCAATTTTCAGAATTCCATAAGAGAAAAACAAGTTTACCGCTGAGAATAAACAGCTTGAATAAACACAGTATTACAAAGTTATCCAGAAACCAAGAAATGTTTTCATTCAACTGTTTCCTTAGCGAACACAACTTATGTTTTCTTTTTTGAACGCATTGTTTTTAATTTTTTACCCTTTAACTTAACAATTTTCAATATTATTTCAAGCGGTAAAACTTATTATGTTTAGAAAATATAATTGTTTTAGTATATTAAATTCTAATGTTGCAATAAATCAATGAACTTATTACAAAAATTTCTCTGTTTCAACACTTTACTTTTATCTAATGCAATGCAATGCGTTCAATAGAATTTTCTATGTTCTATATCAAAATTATTGCAAATTAATCTGAAGTTGCCAAAACGAAAAAATGAGAAATGCGAAAAAGTTGTGTGTGTGTGTGTGTTTTTTTTTTTTCTAATTTTACTTTTAGTTTGCAATCTCCCTATATCTTGTTCAAATTTTCAATCGTTAATAAAATAAATTTTAAAAAGCTCAATTGAGCTGAAATGTTATTTACACGTTTATTTTGATGACAATACAGTAATTTAATTATAACCAATAAAAATTAATTGATTATAACTAATTATTCAAAGAATTACATATACAGACGCGTTGGCAACATTTTTGGCAACTTAGAGTCCATTTTGGTGACTTGTGGCAAAACTTAAAAATGTTTTTCTCACATTTTAAAGCGCTCATTTGAACTGAAACTTTCTGCACACGATTGTTTTGTGTGATAATACGATAGTTTAATTATAATTAATTAAAATTAATTTACTGAAACTAATTATTTAAAGAGTTACAGATACGGATTCACGTTGGCTTCATTTTTAAGCCACTTGGGTCAAAACTTTAAAAGATTTTTTTTTCTGACCCTTACAAGCATCCAGTTGAACTGAAATTTTATAAACACAATTGTTTGATGACAATACGACACTTAAATTATGATTAATGAAAATTAATTGCCACTTAATATTGTGATTCTGTCATATGTATATACATATTTATATTAATTGTAACTATTTAATAAAAAGTAGCTAAAATAAAAATTTTCTTTGTTGATCTAAGTAGAAATTGACTTAATTTTTTTTTTTTTTATTACTTGTTTTCTTTATTTTGTTGGGCTTCAACTTTAATACAACATTTTTTCTTCAGTATAATTGTATTTTGTGTTAAAGTGTTCAGTTCATTATATGCAATAAAATATATATATATATAATTTCAAGATATCATTGTTGAAACTAAATTTGTTTTTTAATTCGATAGTGGAATATCCAATATAATTTGTGTTGATGATATATTTCTATTAAAGATGGTTAGCAACGAACGACATTCTTCATTTGAATCAAAGCCGGCAGTTGCGCTAGACGTTATTGTTGTTACTAATGCCACCTGATCGGCAAAGGCCAGATCGAGGCCCACGAAATTCATCATGGTAAAGGGATAAGTGACGCCTGTCGTTAGCCGTAGCTTTGAGCTCCACATACAGGTGACAGAACGATTTAGCTCGGTTTCACCCCAATTTAGAGGGAGTAACACCCTGGGGGTAGTCAGGGGTCTCCCACCTCTCTTCCCCTTCCACCAACCTCACGAGAGGATTTGCGGTTCGACGGCTATTTAAGGTACCCCAATGCCGCGAAGGCACTATACATTTACAAACATCCATGTCTTCTCCGGGATTCGAACCAGTCCCAACGGCACAGCAGTCAGCGTCGCTAACCGCTGTACCGGAAGGGCGGCGCGCTCGAGCTTATCTGACATATCTACTAACGATAGCATTTTTGATCCAGTTCGTAATAAACTTGTTATCAAGATACGATAAAAAGTTGTTAGTTAGTAATGTTATTCCTGATTTCAAGTTGGAGTTTTATACATTGTATGTGCTTATAGACTGAATTTTCATTTACACTAATTAAATTGTTGTTTTTTGTAATAAAAATAATTGTTTTTGTTTTATAAATATGGAACATGGATTTCATTAGTACTTTTTGCACGGCTTTTTAGGAAAATATGTAGAGTTTTTTCATTTTACTCGATTTTTTAAAGTAGTGGAACATTTGCCCAAATTTACTACAGATCGCATTATTTTTTGCATGACATTTTTTTGCACAGTTTTCCGAGGAACATATCTACCGTGTAAAAAAAGAGTTCAATGTATATTACTTACATAATATGCAAATTGTTTTATTAGGAAATTTTTAAGAGTATTATTTATTTTGAAACAAGATGATATGCATAAGTCCACCTCACATTGACGCCATTTCGCACCTAAAAATGAAGAACAACTTCTCGAGAAATGTTGTGTGTGTGTGTGTGTGTGTGTGTGTGTGTGTGTGTGTTGTGTGTGTGTGTGTGTGGTGTGTGTGTGTGTGTGTGTGTGTGTGTGTGTGTGTGTGTGTTGTGTGTTGTGTGTGTGTTGTGTGTGTGCGTGTGTGTGTGTGTGTGTGTGTGTGTGTGTGTGTGGTGTGTGTGTGTTGTGTTGTGTGTGTGTGTTTGTTGTTGTGTTGTGTGTGTGTGTGTGTGTGTGTGTGTGTGTGTGTGTGTGTGTGTGTGTGTGTGTGTGTGTGTGTGTGTGTGTGTGTTTGTATTCGAATCTCTATCATACATTCTATTGCTACCATCTATTAGTAAAAGAAACAACTTCCTTAGAAAGAGATACACGCGTTTTTGTAACGTTTGAAATAGTGCACAATCCAGATGTAGCGTATCCGTAACGATGAGGGATAAACTGAGATAAACGCGCTCAGTTTGTTCGTAACGGACAAAGGGTTAAAAAATAATTATGAAATTTAGCTTTGTAACCAAAATACAAATCAATACAAAAATAGATTTCAGAAGAGATATGTATAAAATTAATTTTATTTCAGTTATCAGCTAGCTGTAAAAACAATATTATTTTCATCTTTTTTTTTTTTGTCTATCCGACATTTGTTTTAAAGTTTCAAATACATAGTATTTGATTAATAAAATTAGTACTTACATACTATCGCAACAATCGCCAACTCTATAAATAGCTCGCCAAGTTGGCAACCCGGATTTCCTATGTGTCGTACGCTTCATGTGCTTCGTTTCATTTAATAGCGCCAATAGGATGCGATAACACATAAGTACCATAAAATTAAAGATATATTTCTCTAAGATATTTTATGTATTTTTAGAGGTTTAAAATGATATATAGGAGGTGGTGAATATGAATTTGTGGGAGTACTTAGATTTAAAAGGATATGTTTTATCAATTTAAATATGAATTTGTGGTACTTATAGGTATTATCGCAACCTATTAATGCATTATAGCGCAAGCACCTTGGTTGCCAATTCACACATACGACCACTAGAAATCGGGTTGCCAACTTGGCGAGTTATTAATAGAGTTGGTGATTGTTGCGATAATACGAGTACCATAGAAGTTTATTGCTCACATACCCCAGTTCTATTCCAATACATGCAAGAGTGATCTCTTGTGATAAAAATATATAAATCAAGTTATTTGTGTAAAACAGAGATTTTTTCCCCCATCTACAAGTTTTAGATGACTTGAAATTTTTCAACAAAATTAAATATTTCAATTTGCTTTCAGTAGATTGTTTTAATTATTTTATAAAAACATTTATTTATATATTTTCAAAGAAAGTAGAAATGTGTTTTAAGGAAAAAATTCAGACCTCACGCATAAGCTTATGTCCAATGATGTAAATGTCAAAAATACTAAGTCCTGTAGTGATTTCTTTGGATCTTTTACATTATAACTGTCATTTATTATTTCCTGTGTTCTTATTGAAATTGTTAAAAAAAATTATGATAAAAGGTTGATGTGACGAAAAAAACAATATTGTGAAATAAACAACAGCATAAAGAGAAAAAAATATCTCAATCTGTAGAATATACTAAAATGAAAAAGACAGACAAAAAAGTTTCCTAAGCCTCTATTCATCATTAGATATTTTGATAGTGACTATGAAATTAATATAGGAAAATTATGTATGAAAAAGGAAACTGATATGCACAAGTGATTATAAATAATTATTTTAATACACTCAATAAATTCTTCAACAACTTTTTCTACAGTTGTTACTGCGTTGATAAGCATGGTGAAAGACTTTTTGGTACACAACTGGCTTCAGAAGTCGATGCTACAAAAATGAATACCTACTGTAGTAAGTAAGAATCTGTTTCTCTCTAATCTGTTCTAAGCTCACTCTTCCACTGTCTAAAATTGATATTGAATCCCAATAAAAATTAGTATTATATTACTATTATTACTATGTAAACTAAACTATCTTTAGAAATAAGTATTAATATAAAATAAGAATTCGTTTTAAAATAAGAATTAATTTTATGTATCTTATATTATTATATTATGTTTCGTTTATATAAATTTTATTTACAATGTGCCGGCTAAAGTTCGTTGTCACAAAGGGCGTAGCTGCCGCCGTATCAGTTGTATCAATGATACAGGGCCCTAAAATGTACAAAAATAAATCGTAAAATATTGAGAGCTCACCAAAAAGGAGCTCCAAGGAATTTTGATACGGGGCCCACTCAGGACTAGCTACGCCAGTGGTTGTCACCCTAATGAATTATGAACGACAAGGGATATCGTCATAAAAGTGGGCTCTAAAGTGTAGTAAAGTTGTCAGGCGCTAGACAGGAAAACTGCTTACAGCGCCACCTGGTGAATAAATTTGTAGTGAGCGTTCCTATCTCAAAAGCAGCATGAGACCCATAAAAAATCAATTAAAATGTTAGCATCATCAATTAAAAAAAAATATCTTGCACACAGAAATTATACAAATAAAACACAAAGCACACATGTGTTTTATTGAGTTAAAAACTGTACTTTCGGGAATTGAGTCTGTATGTCATGCTCAAAATAATGTCCTTCAGCAACAATACACATCTGGACACGGGTTTGCATTTCCTTCTTCAACACGGCACGTGACACGCTGGCACAAACATCCATAATATGGTTTCGAAGTTCCTTCAGTGTTGACGGAAGGGCTGTATACTTTCTTTATTTGATGTATCTCCACAGAAAAAAGTCCAATATGTTCAGGTCAGGTGATGTTGCACGCCATTCAGCGCAGCCGCTGTATCTGAAACTTTTTGCCTGGAATGTATTTCGAAAGTACTGTGTGATCGTGATACCTTGTGCGGAGAGGCGCCGTCTTGTTGGTCTATACTTTACGGAGATCACTCAAGGACAAATCCTCTAGAAAATTGGATAGTACACTATTCAATAATGACAAATATCGAGATTCGCTTTACATGCCTTCGTAAGATACTGGTCCAATCACTCTAATTTTGAATATTCCGCACCAGACATTTATCGACCAGCAAATTTGATGTTGAACTTCGACAGTACATCTAGGATTATTCAGTGAGCAGAAATGAAGGTTCTGCTTATTGTGCTTAGTATTACGCGCAAAGCATTCCTCATACTTCCGTATGATGTTGGCAAGAAATTTTGACTAGACCTCCAAGAGATTAAAGGAAAGCTGCACCAATCATAGCATCTCCGATCATATCCTACTATTAATTTCTGTGCAGATTTCGAGCTGCAAAGATGAACCTAGTTCATTCAAGATAGTTCCATTTTACGCTTTTTATTTTTAACATTACTTTTCGGAAGGTGATGATGCTGAACAACTTTGTAATTTACTTTTTTCGTGTATCTCGTTCTCTTTTGAGATAAGAACTCTAAATTTATCCGACAGATGGCTTTGTGTGTGTGTGGAGAGTGTTTAACGCATGCGCCATTTGCGTGTGAGCTAACGTGGTTTTAACGCATGCGCCATCATAATAATAACATTCGAAAACATTAAATAAATAAACGTAAGATTTGATAAGTATAGAAAATGAAATATGAAACATACTGAATATGTAAAAAAGTGGATTGATTTTCAAACAAAATAAATAGAATATTAAAAAATAAGCTACTCTTTCAAGATAGTACTGTATATTAACACTAAACCTACCGACAGTTCTTGTATACCTATTCCTATCGCGCTCGGTCAAATTGATCAATAATTAAAAAAGTTATCAATTTTACTATTCAACCCAGATAATGGCTGATTTATTGCTAAATGTATATAAATTTTTGAATTTTTAAGATAAATTTCATCCAAATTTATTTTTATATAATTTCAGTTATAAACTTTAAAAGCAAAAACTTCATCGTTCCGACATAAGAAAATAAACTTAAAATATTGTGTATTAATTATGAAAAAAACATAAATAAAACTTTTATGTATAATAAATATTAAGTATACATATCTCATTGAGCTTCAATAAAGTTCTTACACAAAAAAATCATTTTAGTCTGAAAAGTACATTTGCCATACCATATTGTTTGCACTTCGAACAGAATTTTGTAGTTTTATAATCTTTACAAAGTTTTATTAGACAACTTTTGTAGCGTTTAACTCCCATTTAGTCTTCAACACCGTAAATGCTTTTTCTGTACAGTTTATAATATGATCCATTATACAATTATCAATGATAAGAGAAAATACCGTCTTTATTTGTCCTTTCATTATATGTCGTTTAGCACAGTGCTACCCCACCTTTTAATTGCCCGACCCAGCCAACGTGTAATTATTTTACTGCGGCCTGTTTCGGGAAAGGACGTTGATTGTTTATATTTTCGATTGTTTTGACTTAATAATTTTAATTTAATCATATTTAAATGTGCCTTCAGAATAAAATAAAATTAGACTGAAAAATGAGTATAAAGTGAGATTTAACATTAAATATAAAGTGATTTCCGTATAAAGTCGCTCAAACCCAAGAGAAATACACCATAGTAAATAGAAATAATTTAATGTTGCTTGGATGGCCAGGTACCATTTGATCCACGGATTGGTACTGGCCCGCGGCCCGGAGATCACTAGTTTAGAATATCCTTTTGAGAATGACATATCCCTAAAATAATAATGCACTCGTGTCCTGCCAGGTTTGAGCTACCATCTATTTCTTCCCAAACTGTTCCATCAGCTGCACAGTTTCGATGCTTTAATTCTCTATATCCCTCTAACTTTTGGATGTGCCAATAAAACTCTTTCTTTTCTACACTAAACGCTTATTCATAATATTCTCATCTTCCTTATCACTCTCTGACTTTTAATTCACTTGTTACAAGTAACTCTTTATCTGTTTCCATGTTTTGTTCCAGAAATTTCTTGTTCATCACGTACTGAATGTATCACCGGCTGCTTGGCGTAGTTGGTTTGTCGCTGGCTTTCTATACCCAAAGCCGGGCCAAGTCGGAGGATTTTCATGAGGCAGAAAATTGACAGCATCCATGTCATATGATTATAAGGCATGTAAAAAATCCCTTCAGTGTCCGTTTGGCTTGGGTACTCTCGGCAAAATTAAATTCCTAAGTTCAACTTCGCATCGTCAGATCTCTGGGGCGGAAACTGGGCGTCAAAATTACTTGAGACAATTGGTATTGCCTATAGGGGCTGCAAAAAAAAGTGATAAAAGCTCCTGGGGAATGTACTAGGTATGCAAAGGTAGGAATACCAATCTGCAGCCCCATTAGGAAAAAAAACATTCTGAATGGCTTCTATGTCTATCATTTTTTCTAAGTACATAGTAATTTTGAAATGCTTTGACACTTTTAGAGCAAATGTCTACCACAAAATAATGTATGGGAATAAAAGTTTAGAATGTAGAGAATAAAAGTTTATATTCAAGTTTTGAGATGCTTACTTTATCTCCTTCAAATAAGCAGTCGGAGCAAAATTGCATAAGAAACGCTTTAGAACTGCTCTTCTTGAGACTGTATTCAGTACAGTTGTTATGTTTACTCTTTTTAATTGCAACCAACTCTGAGATATTAATAAAAGTAAAATAGTACCGAAAATATTTTTTCCGCCGATTAAATTGACCGACCACGGTTGGCAGGATACAAAATAACTTTTTCTTGGAAAAGAGAAAAAAATACTAGAAGTAAAGACTGAAATATACATTATATGCATATTTAAATAAAAGTCATATAGTTCGATAGTGGTATTATAACATTTAAATATGTGTAAATCTTACAAAAGTTTGAAAACTGTTAATTTGTCCTGTACTGGTAGGGTTAGTGTTAATCCTGAAATATTTGTGTGTGATCTGTATTCTGAGTTTAGTTCCTTCAATATTAGACGAATGCAGCCACAGACTATTTTTTATAAAGATTTTCCTAGCAGACTTCAATACATTTGATCCTAAAATTTTTTTTTTTCTTTTCTTTCGGAAATGAACAAGAAAAAGCAATACTCACTTTCAATCTCATTTCACGCCCTTTTAAAGATCGTCTACACCAGGAAAAGAAGAATTTTTGAAGGAATGGGTAAAAGTGTTTAGACGAGAGAGAGAGGGACACAACGAAAGTAGAAAAAAGAGCAGAAAGTTTATTTTTAGCTTCAACTTCAGTTAAACTTTTCTGTAAAAAACAGCCAAGATAACTGTTCTAGTGGAAAATCTTATATCAAACAGTGGCTTTAAAAAAAAATTGAAGCAGAAATCTAACAGAGATTTTCTAAAATTTTCAAAAATTGATTTGCGAAAACTTTTTTATAGAATCTTTCCTAGAAGTATTTTTTGTAGGAACTGAACTGAAATTTAAATGATTTTGGTTTTTAAGTATGATTTTTTTTTAATATTTCCCCATTAAAAATTTTTTTTCGTTCAAGTTTAAAATTTAAATTATTCAAAAAAAAATTAATGCCATAAAATTTTTTGGTGTCAAAACTTAACAAAGGTGATGGTTTTTTTCGCCATAACTCCACGAGAAATCATCTGAGATACATAAAATACAGAAATGAGAAAAAGCATTTTGTATTTAAACGATGATGAAAGCATAGCTGTGCAAAAATTAATACAATGCATATGGTATGGAATAAAACAAACAAAAAATGATTTTATTGAACTCATAGTATTGTTACACTTGATTGTCTGTCCAAGAGGAAGAATAATAAGCAGATGTATGGGATATACCTCCCCCTTTTTTCTTTCTAGTTTCCCCGAAGGTAAAAGTTTTGAGATAAGAGTGCCCCTTCCCCCGCATCTAAAGGTTCAGCCCACCTTGAAATGTCGCGCTACGTAAGCATTTTTTAAATTTTAAAATCTTATAGTTTGAACATTTTTTTCTCCTTTTCCGAAACAGAAATAAAGTTAAGTGATTTTAAAAAACCTCAATCAAAAAAAGGGGAGAAGATAAAAAATTTAAAGTATTTCTTTAAAATTATGTTTTCGAAAAAAACTTTATGATAATATTCTTAAAAACCAAACCAGAAAACGCTTCGAAATTTTGGGAATATTTATTGTACTATTTTTTATAAAGGGACCTACGTTTTGAAGTAGATTAAATATTTTTCTTTGGGGGAGTTTTTATAAAGAAAAAAATTGAAAAATATCGAAAATTCAATTTGTATGTATAATTTTTTAACTTTTTTTATTTTAATTTTTGATTTTGGTTCATTTTAAGAGCACCATAATATGTATGTTGTGTATAAAGAAAATTATGATAATTGCATTAGAAATTTTTATACAGTGTTACTCGTTTTAGTAAAAATTTGGTAAAATTTCCTTGAAAACAACCAATTTTTCTAAAAGTACAATATTTACTTAAAAAATTTTATGTATTTACATGTTTTTTTATTATTTTTCTTTCTAAAAACACTCAATTTGTTTCAAAAATTTGTTTTTAAAAAAATTGGGTCTGAAGGTAGGCAGTCACCTTAAACCATTATGTATTCCCCGGAAGATGTAATCGTACCGTAAGGCATTCCATACGTGTTACATGGGATTTAAATCAGGGGAGAATGCTGGCCAATCCATTCGAGTGATATCTTCACTTTCCAGTAGCTGCTGAATATCAGCAGTCGTACGTTGTGGCCGTACATTGTCATCCATAAAACCGAAATCTGGTCTAATAGCACCTCGAAACAGACGCGCATAGGGAAGGATCACTTCCTTGCTCGATTATAGTGATCTCCGGTTAGAACCCGGTCGAAAACGCGGAGCTCAGTTCGCCCCTTCAGTATAATGCCTCCTCAGACAACTCAGCACCACCGTAACGGTCTCTTTTCCGTGATGTTACTGGGATCAAACCATGCCCTCCTACCTCTCTCCTAATCAACTGGCGTTGAAAATCGCTTGTGGCCCTGAAATGACTCTAATACGTAAAGAGGACACGACTCCATGAATGATATGTTCAGCTTTTGTGCTACTTACACAACTCTAAACGGTGCTGTCGATGACCAGCTTCAAAGGGATGTATCGTTCAGTTAGGCGGACAAACAGACCACCTTTGTGAAGGCGTCTGGTTACAGTTAATAGCGACACTTATCACCCTGTTGCTGAGAAACGGCGCTTGCTGACTGGCATCGGGCTGTTTTCACCTGCAGGACGATATATCGATCATCCACTGCAGTTGTTTTCCTAGGGCAGCCACCACCAACCTTTCTAACAGCTGTAATGAGTTTGAAAGGCTTTCCAAGTGCTCTAAAAGACACTTTTGTTGATTCCGAACTCTTCCGTCTCACTGGTCAAAAAAGGCCTCCAGCTGCTTTCCGATAATTTTTCCCATGTGTGAAATCGTCCAGGAGATTTCTTTTAGCCATATTTCACCAAAGTTCCCACTTGCACTTACAGCAAATGTCTTTAATTGTGCCTCTGTTGTTTCTTTTATTGTAGTCTTGAGCGCCGAAACACGCGTTTTGTGAACACTCACGTCGCCTATGAGATTTTGTTCCTGATTTTTGCTTACGCATCACCATTCTACTGAAGTACGTGTTCATTGTATTGATCGCAATAACCCCTTCTGAAATTTTATCTCTTCCTTTTAAATTAATTTTGGTTAATGAAAAAGGGCCCCAATTTTAAAAAAGGGGGGGGTTTTTTTTTAAAAAAAAAAAAAGGGGGGGCCCCAAAAAGGGAAAAATTTTTTAAAAAAATTTTTCAAAAAGGGCCCCCTTTTTTTTTTTTTGGGGGTTTAAAACCCCCCCCTTTTCCCAAAAAAGGGTTTTTAAAACCCGGGGGGGGAAATTTTTTTAAAAAGAGGCCCCTTTTTTTAAAATTTTGGGGGTTTTTAAACCCAACCAAAGGGGGGGCCCCAAAAAAAGGGGGGGGGGAAAAAAAACCCCAAAAACCCCCTTTTTTTTGGGGAAAAAAATTTAAAAAAAGGGGGTTTTTGGGGAATGGGGGTTTTCCCCCAAAAGGAAAAAAAATTTTTTTTTGGGGGCCCCCCCCCGGGGGGGAAAAAATTTCCCGGGCTCCCCCCTTTTTTTTCCCCTCCCCCCGGGAAAAAAAGGTTTTTTAAAAAATTTTTTCCCCCTTTTTCCCCAAAAAAATTTTTCTTTTAAATTTTCCCAAAAAAAAAAAAAAATTTTTTAAAAAAAAAAAAATTTTTTTTTTTTTTTAAAAAAGGGGGGGGGAAAAAAAAAATTTGGGGTTTTTAAATTTTTTGGGGGTTTTTTTTTAAATAAAAAAATTTTTTTTTTTTAAAAAAAACCCCAAAATTTTTTATTTTTTTTTTTTGTTTTTCCCTTAAAAATTTTTTTTTGGGGGTTTAAAACCTTTTTTTTTTTTTTTAAAAAATTTTTTGGGGTTTTTTAATAAAAAAAAAAAAAAAAAAACCCCCCCCAAAAACCCTTTTAAAAAAATTTTGGCCCCCTTTTTTAAAACCCCCCCCCTTTTTAAAACCCCTTCCTTTTTTTTAAAAAGAAAAAAAATTAAAAATTTTTTTAAAAAAAAAAAAAAAAAAAAAATTTAAAAAAAAAATTTAAAAAAAAAATTCAAAAAAAAAAAAATTTTTTTTTTAAAAATTTTTTTAAAAAAAATTTCCAAAAAAAAAAATTTTTAAAATTTTTAAAAAAAATTTTGGGGAAAAATTTTTTTTAAAAAAAAAAATTTTAAAAAAAAAAATTTTTATTTTTTAAAGAAAAAAAAAGGAAATTTTTTAAAAAAAATTTTTTTAAAAAAAATTTTTTTTTAAATTTTTTTAAAAAAAATTTAAAAAAAAAAATTTTTTTAAAAAATTTTTTTTTTTTTAAAATTTTTTTTTAAAATTTTCCCTTTTTTCCCAATTTTTTTTTTTTTTTTTTTTTTAAAAATTTTTGGGTTTTTTTTAAAAAAAAAAAATTTTTTTTAAAAAAAAAATTTTTTTTTAAAATTTAAAAAATTTTGGTTTTTTAAAAAAATTTTTTTCCCCCTTTTTTTAAAAAAAAAAAAAATTTTCAAAAAAACCCAAACCTTTTAAATTTTTTTTTTTTTAAAAAAAAACCCCCCCTTTTTTAAAAAAAACCCTTTTTTCAAAAAATTTTTTTTAAAAAAAAATTTTTTAAAAAATTTTTTTTTGGGCCCTTTTTCCAAAGGGGGCCCCCCCTTTTTTTTTAAAAAAAAAAAAATTTTTTTAATTTTTTAAAAAGGTTTTTAAATTTTTAAAAAATTTTTTAAAAAAAAAATTTTAAAAAATTTTTTGAAAAAACCGGGGGAAAAAATTTAAAAAAAATTTTTTTTTAAAAATTTTTTTTAAAAAAATTTTTTAAAAATTTTTAAAATTTCCCCTTTTTTTTTAAAAAAAATTTTTTTTAAAAAATTTTTTTTTTTTTTTCCCCAAAAAAAAAAAAAAGGGCCGGAAATTTTTTTTAAAAAAAATTTTTTTTTAAAAAAAAAAATTTTTTTTTTTTTTTAAAATTTTTTTAAAAAATAAAAAATTTAAAATTTTTAAAAAAAAAAGGGAAAAAAAAAAAAAATTTTTTTTTTTTAAAATTTGTTTTTTTTTTTTTTCCAAAAAAAAAATTTTTTTTTTTTTTCCCAAAATAAAAAATTTATCCATTTTTTTTAAAAAGGGGAAAAAGGGGGTTTCCTTTTTTTTTGGGGTTTTTTTTTTTTTCCCCTTGGGTTTTTTTTAAAAAAGGGTTTTTTTAAAAAATTTTTTAAAATTTTAGGGAAAAAAAAAACCCAAAAAAAAGGGGGGGGGGGGGAAATCGTTCTTGGCGCTTTTGTTAGAAATTTAACCTTTTTCGACCCATTTTACTAACTATACCTTATGTATAAATAAATTCAATTTTAGCATCAAAAAAAAAAAATCTTTTTAAAAAGAGATATTTAATTTTTTAAATTTAAATTTTTAAAAAAATATTTTCCCCCTCAGGAATCTTGTTGGGAAACCCAAAAAAGTCACTGATTGAGGGAAAAAACTGCTTTAATTAACATCTCAGGAATATAGATTATATACCATTTATAATGCAAGAAGTTATTAAATTACTTACAGTTCATATTTAAACTTATAAAATTAAAAATAGCTTTTAAGGACCTTTTCTAATACTGATTGTGTAGTTATTTTTTGTACACTCTCTTCGAATTCCTTATACAGGGTGTCCGGGCTTAAAGTATCCAAAAGTTAAGGCTTATTCTAACGAGACTACCCATCCTAATGTAATAAACTGTTCACACACACACACACACACATCCGTGTATTTGAAAACCCCCCCGGGGATTTTTTTGGGGCCCGTCCCATCGGCCACAAATGGGCCCCTATTATTCGGAAACGCAGACGATAAACTTTTTTCACTTGACTTTTAGTTCGGGTGTGGACGCCCAGTAAAAGGTGCAAGTACTTTTGGGGCCCCGGGAAATTTTAAAAATCACGCATGTACAGCGGGGTTTCGAACAAATGGAATGTTTTGGCTTGTTTAAAAGACTTAAGGACTCCCACAAAATGAATCCCCCCACACGATCAAAAAATGTCTTCATTCACGAAAATTTTAAAGGGTACTTGCCAACCAAATTTGGGGACAAAAGTCCCCTTTAAAATTTCTTCCCATTGGGGATAGGTTTTGGGGTGTTGGAAAGGGTCCCTTATGTTTAAAACCCCCCAAAAACCGTTTATTTAAATTCTGTTAAACAAAGTACGCACTGCACCTTTTGCTGTGGCGTCCACATCTTTACTAATAAAGTCAGTGTAAAAAGTTTATCGTTTGCGATTGCCGAATAATGCACGCACGTGCGGCCGATCGGACTAGCCCCAAAAATTCTCGAAAGGTTTTCCAATCTACGGATGAACAGTTTATTACATTCTGATGTGGGTAGTTCCGTAATAATAAGCCATAACCTTTGGATACTAGCCGGACACCCTGTACATAGCACACACACAACTTATTATTTTCTTCCCAGATTGCAGCAGGGAATTTAAGGAATTTCCTAGATCTGTTCCCGACGGTGGTTTCTTACGTTGTTTACCTAATGGAGATTACGATGCTCTCCAATGCACAGAAGAATGGTGTTACTGTATGAAAGATACCAACCCAAACACTGCAGACGCCGTACACTGTAATACTTCACTACAAGCTCTTAGTTGTTGTAAGTTTAAGAAAAACTTTATATTTTACAGTGAATAGCAGTTGTGTCCTCCATAATAACTTTCATGATCATTCTATGATTATATAACTATTTACTTGTAAAACTGTAAATCAGAATTTCGAGTGTACTTTTTCATTTTGCTTCTAATGATCTGAGCGGCCCGCGTGTAAATAATTCGAAGCAGCGATTTTTTTCTCCATTAATTCAAATTATGAAAAATCTAAAATGGTGAAAGATCAAATAAAGATATCGTAAGGGAAATTATGTCATATTTAATTCACCAATTCAAGCGTAAAAGTACAAATTTCCTTCGGCGCAAGATTAGTTTAGGAGAAAAGAAATCATTAAGACTTTTTTATGTAATTGAGATATGAAATAATAAGCCAGAATGTGTTGATTTTTTATGAATACCTTTTTCTCTTAAAACGATATAATGAACTTCTTTCTCTTTCAGATAACAGTGGAATTAATGTTTAAGAAAAAGAAGACAAAGTATCCTTACAGAGAAACATATTTTCATATCATTAATTATTACATGCAAAATAAAGGTTTATAATTAGTAAAATTAGAGCATTGAAGGGATCGGGCAAATAATTAGACGAGAAAAAGATTGAAAAGGTTCTTTATACACCGAAATCAATGAAAATTACATAAACTGAAGAAAAATTAGCACAGGCACACATATGCAAAAAAATGCGACAAAATTAATAAATTACCAAAATTTAATGTGATGAGTAGTGTCTTTATAAGACGAGCTGTGGCAGTAATTAGTTACGTTTATGTTACTACAATGGTGAATGTGACCACAATTTAAGTGACTGAACAAGCATTAGAACTCGGCACAAACGCGATAGGTCACATTTTCAAGGTAAAGACGAGGTGTTTATTTTCACGAACGACCACATTTTAGATGTCTGTTGGATATCAGAAGTCCAGAAAAAACATCAACTCTCCGACAAGAGCCAGGACGGTAAAATATTCTTAAGGATCATCAATAACCGAAAATAGTCTTTTTCACGTGATAGACGAGCACATTTGCTCAAATTGTTTCAGATTTCAATGTTGTGGCATAAACTACAAGGCACAAAAACTAAGCGCCCTGTTTGAACTTACCATCACCACCATTGTACTATTGACAATTAGAAACATATTTCCTGGTATAAAAAGAGTCCCGTTCCAAATAGTATCGGTCAAATGGTAAAACTAAAAAATCTAGGAAATCATGGACAGCATATCAGCAGTAATCTGCTCGAGTTGAAGCTTCTGATACGATACAGCATAATTTGAAGCCCTATAGAATGTACAGGTGTCTCTCAACAGATATTTTTGATCACTTTCACCAATTCAAGATATCTGCATATTCCGATGGGCTTAGACAATTCTAATAAAATAAATTGACACTCCACCAAGAAAAAGTTGCAATCAAGGGGATCCAGAAGCGTTCTAACTTCAGCCCATTATTGTCCATCTATATCCCCAGAAGGTTATTCAACTTGCTGTACAGAAAAGATCTTCATTCCCATTTCAATACGATTATGGAGTTCCTGTAATTATTGACTGAATGTTTAACATCGCACTCAGAAGCAACAGGAAGATGACTTGCGACGGACCTCATAATTTACAACTACGGTGAAGTGACGAAGACGTTTTAAAGCTGGTCCCCCCTGTTTTTGCCTCCCCAAGAGGGAAAGGGGCCACTAGAATATTCCACAGGGGTTTTTTGGGGAATCCATGATACGTCATATTGCTGCAATTCTGCGTGCTTATGAAGAATCCCCATAATATTATGAAGATGAGCCAATTTTCTCACACAAGTGTATTGTTTAGCAGAAAGAAATGCGAATTCATTTCATTTAAAAATAAAACGTTTCCTAAAGCAAAGTATGAAAAAACTAACTTAACGATAATAATTATAAATTGAAAAACTGAGAAAACTTCATTTCCCCATATAATTCCATTTTCTTTCTTTGAAAAGCATTTTACTTGAATACAACTAATGACAATAATTTTGATAATTTCAATATATATCTTACACTAACATTAAATTATTTTTCTATATTTTTCAGACGATATGAATATTCACAAAGGCTTAGATTCTTCATTGCGTAGTGAATGCTGGCACAAAAGAAATGATTTAAAACAAGTAATTAAGAAGCATGAACAAGCAAATATAACTGTTATTGGTGTTGATTTGCCAAGATGTGACATGGATGGTAGTTATGCACCAGTTCAGTGCATGAGGGAAAGGTAATTAATATTTTTTTATACATTCAAACTTTTGCACATGTGCATAGTTCAAACATATAACATACTTTTTTAAAGTAAAAATTAATATTTCGTGTACGTGTATTAGTATTTGTGTATACATAAGAGTATGGAATATTTGAGTTTTTGTTCGAAACGTACCTAAACTTCCTGTTTTTTTCCCTCTCAATGGGCTGCATATTAGTAATTTAGCCTTTGCAGACACGGCAAGTCAACAAGAGAGAAAACCATTTCTTTGATGGCACCATTTAGTGGCGGCTTCCGCTACCAAATTGCGACGTTTGAATTTTTATTCAATTCAAACTCGTCGGATTTTAAATGGGCCCTTTTTTAAATTTTTTCCGAGAATACCGGGGCCAAATTGATACCCCAAGGGGGTTCTTGTAATCCCCACATAACAATATAACATGCGTTTTTACGTTTTTTTCGAAACAGAAAAAATCTTTTCGATTTAAACCGGGGTTGAACCCGAATATAAAAATTTAAGGGGGGGGATTTTTTTAAAAATTTTCATCGGAGTTACTCCTTCACCTTATTCTACGTTTTTTTTAAATGAAACCCCCCCCTTCCATTAAGTGGTTTGGTATGAAAAGTCTTTAGCGGTTGGGGAAAAAATATTGCTACAATCTTTTGCCAAATATTTGATTTACATCTACCACATCAATAACCAGGAGAAAAGTAACCATTGCAACCGTTATTGGTTCTTTAACGAAAAATTCATTTTTTCCCTTTAAGATTTTCCCAATTCCGATTCCTTTCCCCCCATCTGACACCCCCTAAAAAAACTTCAGAATGAAAAAAGGGGAAAAACTAAAAATCAAAAGATTTCCCATTTTTTCGCACCGTTTTTTATCACTTTTTTTAACCCCTTTTCAAGAAAAAAATAAACCCTCCATATACACTAACCCAGGGGTTGGCAACCTATGGCACACAGTACAATTTTCAGTGGCACTCTGCATTACTCTACAAATTTGTCAATTTTTGAGGAGAAGGGAAGTTGATAAATTTGTAATTGACAACTGGCGTAGTTTTGTCCCTGGGGGCCCATAAAAATTCCTTGTGGGGCCCTTTTTTTTGGAAAAGAAATAAAAGAGACTTATTTGAAAGTAAAAGACATTTGTATACGAGGCCCCTGTAGCTTAGGGGTCCCATATCATTGATACTGTGGTAGCTACGCCCCTGTATATATAATTGACCTTATTTGACAAACATCTTGAGAACTATGAACACTCCCGGAATTACGAAAAAAAAATCTGAAAAATAACTCAAGATAAATTTACAGCTATTTTGTAACTTATTGAATGTCATTGTTGAAGAGATTTAATTGTTTGGGAAAACAGAAAATTTCATGTAATCTGCTTTTCCCCTTTTTTGGGTTTTACTTTTCCTTTGGGAAAAAAAACTTTTCCATATGAAAAAAATTTCAGTCCGCAAAGGGGAAAATTTTTTCACAACCAATCTTAAAATCGTGCCCAAAATGAAAGTCACAAATGAGAGTAAACCGGTGCAAAAATAGGGGGTTGATTAAAAAATTTTTTTTATCTTTTTATTTAGCTTTAAAGAAAGGGAAAATTTAAAATTTTTAAACCAATTTTTTTTTTTTTAAAAAATATGTTTAACACTAGATTGCCCAAAAAGGGAAATCATTTTTAGCATTTTAATTTCAATCAAAAAAAACAATTAATTTTATAAGAAAAATTTTTTTTGAATATATTTTTTCTAAAGGGGGAATTTTTTTTTTTGCCTTTTTTACAAATAACTTTTTTTTTATAGGACTGTAAATAATATAAAAAATTTTAAATAAACATTATTCTTTCATAATGTCTTCTTTCCAGTCATTTTGACCTCTTTTGGGCAATATAGGTATATACTAAGTTCCCAGTCTATCTAGTGTTAAAAATACATAAGTACAATTATAAGTAATTTTTGTTGAAGAAATAGTTATATTTTGTGTTGTTTATTTTCAAGTAAAGAAATATCTTTAAATGATGTAAAATTTTTATTGTATAATAAAACTAAATTTAAATTATTGACCTCTAATCTATCTCTACATGTATGACCACGGGAATCAAATTGTTTCAAAAATGTCCTAATGTGTGACATGCTGAATAATTTAATAGATTGGTTTAGGAAAAGATAAAAGGGAATTAACCCCCATTAAATAATTTTGACAAAAGTATTACAAGCCTCTTCAAAACAAAAATAATTATTTCCAAAGAAATGTTTTAAATATCTCAACAGACTTCAATACAAATTTTAATTAACGCAAATTCATTGTGCTCAGAGAAATTAAGTTCAGTTCTCTCAAAGTATAAAAATCAACTACAATTAATTTTAAACTTAACTTTAACAAAAGAGCTTAATTTAAAATTTAAAAAAAGAGATTAAAAAAATTTTTGTTTAAATTGCTATTGTGTTGACAAAATGGCGTGCTTAAAAGACCTAAAAAAGTTCCCAGGGAAAATTTAAAAGAAGCCCATGTTTAACTGCAGTAAGTATCATAAAATTATTTATAGTTTTTCCCTTTATATATACTTTGAATTAAAACCCTATTTTGTTTCAGGATGTGCAAGAGACCAAGATCTGATCAGTCAAATTAAAGAAAAAAGTGAAGTAATGAAAGCTTTTGAAAATTATAAGTGTGCAGCCAATGGAAATTATCAAACAAAGGATATACTTTAATATATTTTTACACCAAAATCACTACTTTTTGAATTTGTAGACCAAAAGTGTGACATTAAAGAAAACAATGCCAGTTAGAGAAATTTAAAAGTAAATGGAAAACAAATAAAAAATATGTTAAAAAATTTTTTAAAAAATAATGGAATATGCCTTTTGTACAATATAACCAAGTAGAAAAATTTTAAAAAGGGACTGGGTTTTTTCAAAAAAAAATTTTTGAGTTGTTTAAATACAGAAAAAATTTTTATATTAATTTTTTTTTTTAAAGGGGCTTGAATATAGAAATAATTGGTCAATCTATGTAAAAAAAAGAAAAATACAATTTTGTTTTTGTGTGTTGTGGTAATCTTTCATAAAAAAATTAATAGAACAAAAATAGAAATAAAAAATGCATATATATTAGAATATTAATATAAAATGCTTCAATGTACTGTATATAAGAGTTGACATAAATATACATTTATCTTAGTGAATAAAAATGAATTAAAAATCTTATAAAAAAAATAACCTGGTCAAATTTAAAGTAAATTACTTGCAAGGCAGAAAAAGAAAACATATATTTTTTTTAAAAAACTAGAAATCTAACTTTCTTTATCTTTAATCTCTGCATTAATCTTTCCCAAAGTAGCTCTCTGAAATGTATGTTAAAATCACATATTTTAAATACCATTACCAACATTTCAACTTTTTCTGCGGCTTTGAAATAAAACTCCTGCACTTTTAGTTCAGTAAATTGCCCATCAATGTATGATAAGAGTCTATTTTGAAAATAGGTATTTTTCCCTAATCTATAAGCACTTAGAAGCCCAGTGGCTGAGTGATAGTGCATCGTGCTTCTACACCACAGGTCCAAGGTTCAAACCCGGGGCTGGGCAAGATCAACTCAGCCTTTCATCCCTTCAGTGGATCAATAAATGGGTACCAAGCTTGCTTGGGAGCTTCTTTCTGTAACGCTGGGGGTTTCACATCAGACTGACCACCTGATCGGAACATCTGCTCATGCACCTCAGGGCCCAAGGTCACATATACTGATATGGGCACAATAAACCTTGGCCCTCATGGGCTGTTATACCACTGAGTTAAGTTATGAGCATTTAAAAAAAATCAAAATTTCTCTTTTGAGGTTTTATGAAATAGGGGATCCAAAATAACAAGACAGATAAAGATAAAATATTCCATTAATAGGAGATGACTAAATTATTTTCTGAAGACAGAAAAAATAAGGCGTTTTTCAAGGGAAGAACTTTGTATAAAATGTTAATATCTCAGTATTTCATTTCCTTTTTATAATGATTCAAACAGTAGCTTCTTTCTGGTTAGTGCTGGCATAAGAATAACATTTACATCATCCGTCACAATTAATTGTGACAGTACATATACTTTATCATAAAGTGCAGTAAACATAGCTTGCTTTAAAATCTTAAAGAAGCAAAATTTCTTTTTATAATACTTTTAGTTTAATATTTAAATCATTCTAGTTACAATATTGGCTAATTTTTGTGAGCTGACTACAATACAAGTTTTACTAAATAATCATTACATTTAATGAAAGAATATTCATAAAATTTTTCATGACCATAAAATAGATAATTACAAAATTGTCTGATTTAAACTTCCATCTTTCCCTCCAATCAATTGACCTACTGTGCATCTTATCTATTAAAACATAACTATTGCTTGTTTGTTTTTCACAAATATGAATATTTATGAATATTTTCAATATTACATTTTAGTTATTCAAACTATGCACACAGTGAGTCAAACAGAAAAGAATTTCAATAATAAATACATAAACAAATGAAACCAAAAAATTCTAAACTATTGTTTGTAATGAAAATAACTCTTTTCTAATGTTTCACGACAAATATTAACAAAAAATAATGTCTTTCATAAAATAATGACTTTTTCAGTAAATAAAATTAAAATTGAAAACATATTATTTTACTAATATATCCTTTTTGAAACTATAATCTGTTGATAGGAACTATTTCAAAAGTAGTAATATAGCTTTCATAACATACATTTATATCTTTAAAATGTTTACATGTGTTTTAATGTAATTTGTTTATACGTAATTTTAACAATAAACGTTTTAGTTAAAAATAAATTTTTAGATTAAAAATTTATTTTTAACTCAATTATTTTTGTTTGTATGGATTCTGCTATATACATTGATTTTTCCATTCTATTTCCAGTGATGAATGATTATTTTAAAATTAAAACTTATTTAATAATGTAAAACATAATACTCTATATTATATTTGTTTAATTATTATTCACAGAAATTTTTTTCATTTATCCATGTGAACTAGGTGAATGTAACTGATAATTAAGAAAATTTTAAGACTGTCAAAGAAATGTATTAAAATGTGTATGCTATGCCTCAAAAGGGATTTTTTAAAACCAAATATAACTGTGATGCAACCCACTGTTATATGTATAAATAACTTCACACAAAAATCTTTTTCCTAAAACTACAGAAGTATGCATTTTTTTCCCCACCTTACTTCCATAGTTTCTAAAATGGGAAATTTATTTTGCTATTGCTAAAAAAGCAGTGTCCATAAACAATAAACAGTATCATTTCCCCTCATAAAAATTAATTCTATTGGGAAATATAACCAAGTACGATAAAAATATAATGGAAAGTATATCAATCATTTCATATTTTAGAAAGTGCATATATTCCATATTTTATTTTTAACATTATGTATAACACATCTTTTGTTTCATATTTGCAATATGCCCGATAACTGATCACAAAGAGGAAAAAAGTGTCAATGAAAAATTTGGAACAATTTTCATCCTCTTAAATAATATGCAGAATTTTTAAGTAAATACCAGGCAGCTGAAACTCAATTAATATCCTTATCTTTTAAGTTGTGCTTATCAATTGAACAAATTTGATGGGTTTGTTAATATCACACAAATTTTAAATGTTTTAAACATTTTGATCATTATTGTACAATTTGCAATAAAAATTAACACTACAAAATGATATACAATCTCTGTAAAGAGCTTAAAAATTTCTGATTTATATAGTAATATTTTGCATATTTCCACCTCTTTCTTCATATATAAATAAGCTATGTGATCACGGCATTAATATAAAATTTTAATATATTTCAACAATTCACATTCATAAGCCTTATTTTCATAAATGTAATTAACATTACACTTCTATATTTTATGATAAAAACCTCTTAAAAATCGTTAAAAATATAAAATGGAGGACAACTTTCTGAAGCTTACTTGAGACTTAGTCTCAGTTTTTATACACATTAAAATACAGATTTCGCAATAACAATAGATATCTGAAAACTTCAAAAACATTAAACATGAGAAATAATAAAACTTTGATTTCAAAAAATACAAACTCTTAATAGATGAAAAACTTTATTTAATTATGAATTACATTAAATAGACAGTACAAGTCAATAGTAAAGAAAACACGTCATACAAAAAAGAAAAATCATAATTTTTTCTCTTTTACATCTAAAGGAATATTTAACTTGTGACACCGAGTCACACTAAAGCAAATACAGCAAAGTACTAAGAAGAGCAAAATTGATATCAGATAAAAGACAAAAGATGTTTAATTTGACAATTATGACTCAAAGATTGCAAAAGAAATGAAGTAATCAACATGTAGATGATATAAATAGGCTCATCTATATATAATCTTCCAAAAATAGCTCTGCTACAATATTTGCAAAAGAAAAATTTCATTTACAATCTTTGTAAAAATTCTAAAAGTTGTGATGATTGTGTCTAGGGTGAGCAGTCTATTTGTACTACATCTGATATATCTTCATTAGGTCTGAAGCCAAAATGTATTACATTGCCTTTTCTATAGCCCCAAGCCATATGCTCGGTAGTAAAATGAACACCTATGTCACCACTGTTACTCACACATATTGCACCACCATATCCTTGAACTCTATTTTTCATATATTCTAAGCCTGCAACAACTGCATCATGGGCAGACATACCTAGAAATATAAAAAGTTTTTTTTTAAGACAGAAATCTTTTAAGTTATAATATTGCAGCATTATTAATAGTATATTTAGAAGTAAAAGCAAACAAGGAATCACAAAATATACAAAATTAAATATTTAAATTAAATTCATTATTCAAAACTGAGTTCATATAATGAAATATTAAAACCAATCGTTAAAAATTTTTTACATAAAGCATTTCCTTCAAATGTATTAGTTAAAAAAGTATGAATTTTTAATCAAAAAGCATCATTTTGACTTTTAAAAAAGTGAAATGTACATATGGATAAATACTTAATTTTCTTTAATATTTTTGAATACCTTTTTGCATGCAAAGATTTTTGCAAAAAAATGAATGAAAAGAAGATACAGGAATTTCTATTGAGCTCTATGAGATAAAGCTCTAATACAATAAAATCAAAATCTCCATTTCTTCAAAAATAATGTGTAAAATATTGTTTCAATAGAAGAATCGAATGCAATATTTAAAAATAACTTATAAAAATAATAATACAATGAAATTTTAAACTTAAATTTTTCAACCAATGTAAAAACAGTTTAATAAATTGAAAAAATATTCTTCAAAATATTAATATGAAATCAAACAACTTAACACTAGAACCGCAGCTGTTTCAGTACCTAAAACCGTGAGCTGTGTGTGGGTCAAACTGACCCCAATTACTTAAAACCTGTATTGTTATGCTAAAAGTACGCTGTAATTATTTGACAATGACATTTATTCATTTTTAATATTAAATTGTTATAATAAGTGATAAAAAATAATAAGATATTACAATATGGAATATTGTATACAACTTCTTTTTATATATTTTATACACTTTCCACATATCAGTATTTTACAGTCAAAACAAGTATCTACAGTTTTGTTTCTACACTTGAAAGCTTGGCAATGAACATTTTTTTGCATCTGCGGAGATTCTTCAGTTGTATCCGCTTTTGTCTTATTGTCAGACTTGCTACTTTTTTGTGAAGAATACTCGCGCTACGCTCTTCAATGAGTTGCTAAAGATATTCTCTCCTTGTAAGTTTTTTAGCTGCAACTTCTTTAATAAAACGCATGAATTAATCCCTGCAAAATCAAGAATATTGTAGAATACATGAACTAGCCACCTCCTTGATCCTGCCTTCACAGAATATTTCCGAGCCATTTGGTGGGCAATGTCGACACCAAATTTTGAGTTATAAAATGTTATTGTTTCTGGAAGCTTTTTGGGTGAATATTGTCGATATCAACTGTGGGATGAAGGGAGCTCAATAATAAGACATTTTTTATGGTTCTTCTCTGATTAACTGTCAAAGTTTTATTATCCTGCTCCAGTAACAATGTATAGTATAACAGCATCTATACTTTTTTCACAAATTCAGGTACTTCTTTCCAATTTCGTTTCATTGTTCGAGTTAAAATAGTGTTCATTTTTGAAATTTGGGACAAATTTAGTGTAGTGAAAAAATTATCTGTAGTGATACTTCTTCCTTTATTTTTGAAAGGTTCTATCAAATGCAAAACGTCGGAGAGAAATAGGTTTTTAGGATGTTCCTCATCTTTACCCAAATATGGAAAACCATTCAGCATGTATTCACGATCAACATCAGCAGCAAGCCAGAACTTGATCTCAAATTTATCTGGTTTACTTGGCATATATTGCATGAAACGACATATGGCTTTAGACGGGAACAACTGTTCATCAACAGTTACATATGGTCCTGTTTTATAGAAAAATGTCAAATTTTCAATAAATTTCTTCCAAACTTCAGAAATGAAAAAGAATTTGTTTGAAGGTGTTCAGATTCGTAGTTTTTTTTTTTGTCGAATTGCAGAAATTTCATAAATTCTCTGAATCTATCTCTTGCCATAGTATTGCGGAAAAAGGTGGACCCCAAACAACAGACTATCAAGCTCTTCATTATTTGCACCGTATATACCTCGAGCATACAAAATTGATTGATTTTTGACCATTCATTCTTTCCCAGTTGCTGGTGAGCATCTTCCTCTGTACAATTTTTTATATGATGAAGCATAGGCTCCTCTATAAGCAGTCTCCTTGAACTAATTACGCGGTTATTTTCAATGTAATGCTCTGCATAACTGGTTGGGCCACTCTTTTCTTTGAAAATACTATGTTCAGCAATTCTTCCATGCATACAACTTTTAGAGGTGATGCTTTTCCAACACATTCCATCATTTGTGACAAAAGTTCCAGAGTTAATTTCATCTGGATTTGAATCTGACTTTTAAGTTTATTTTATTGTTTGTCTTCCAGAAGTGGTTTTCTGCTAGTGATACGTGTACAGGAAAGCTTAGATATAGTGTGCTTGTATCTTCATCAGAAATATTTTCATCCGGACACATAATATTTACCATCGCTGAAAACGATTTCTTTATCACTGTCATTTTCGAATTCATTTTCCGATAATTGTCGCATACATTCGAGGGGCCTCACTAAATGTTAATTTATGCATATTTCTTCCAGCCATTTTCACCTAAGATCAATTTTATCTCCGTGAGAGTAAACAAGCAGACTGGCACACTCAAACTATCTCTAAGGCAATGCAAACAACCATTTGTGCAGTCATAAAGAACTTAGGCATCTTTCGTTAGACTGCAACATTATTGGCTATATTGCATCACATTCCATTCAATAGGCTAAAACGAAAACATTTGGAAAAACATTCTTTGAATAATACACTAACCAGAGCATTTCTCCTATATGGAATGATAGCGAGGAGGGTCTACACTGGCTATTACTATAAATTCTCAGCTACTCTTCTGTTATAAGTAACGATCTACTGACCCAACGGAAGTATTGTTCTGCTTACATCTGTCAAATGGAAGAGAACTGAAAAAGCTTTCCCCATTCAGGAAGCGTTGAATTGCAAATTTAGTACTGTGGGGGTCAAAATGACCCATTCGAGTGGTTTTTAGGTATAAGTATTGAAAACAAAAATGATAAGTGTTTAACGTGTCATATTTTTCTGGGTATTATTGGTATAAAAATAGAAAAAAGTCAAAAAGAAATTTTTGTTCAATTTTGTTGGTAACTTTTTGAGAGATAATTAGGCTCTACAAAATTGCTTTTGGGTCAAAATGACCCCATCCGCGATTCTAGTGTTAAGTTTGTTCCTCCAAAAAAAATTTATTCTATATAACAACATCAGAAAGATAACTTCAAAGTAAACAATTCATCATTTATCAGTTAGCTATTAAAGAAATAAAAATTTATATAATTTTTCTTCCTTCATGAAAAAAAAATAGATTATTTTGAAGACGAACTAGATAAAGTTTAGGATGCTTTAAGAATAGATAAGAAAACAAATCATTAATAGCATGGAAATTAAACAATAAAAAATCACTAGATAAATCAAGAGTTATAAAATTTCCTTTTGATGGAAATATTATACTTATAGTGACATTTTGATTATATCAATTGTTAACAAAATTCATCAAATAAAGCAGTCAACTTTTTATAAAAAATAAAAGGTTCAATGAAGTATTTATTTAAAAAAAACTACTTGAAAATGAACATTTAAGTAAGCTTAATTAATACCAATAATTACTTAATTCATATTTTTTTAAAAATACTGGTAAACTAATTTATTCAGCTTTTTGCCATTATTTATAGTAAGATAAAAAAATATTTTAAAAATGGTAAAATAAGGGGTTATTAGTTAAGATTAAAAGTTACTTTTAAAAATGTCATAGAACAATATTTTCAAACCAACATTGATACAATATATATCCATTAAAATTTCTTTCATTCAATACAATGCATTTTGCAACAACCTAATACTCAAAATTGAAACTTTAAGATTTTAACATTTATTTTCAAACACTATCCATTACATGGATATCCCCCTTCAACATAATTTTTTAAAACAAGACAAAAACTGTCAAGTCTGAATCAATACAGTTATTTATCTAGATTTATGCAATAATATTTAAGAAGCATACATTAAAAAAAATACAATATCCATAGGGAAAATATTTAAACCTAAAATAATATGAATTACAGCAAGACAGAAAGGGCTTTTACTTGAAACTAAATAGAAAATGAGTTCAATCATATGCAGAATCAATAGATATTTTTCTTTTTCATGAATACTACAATCTGGTGTATAAAACATTCATTAGTTATAGAAAAAAGAACTACACATGAAGTTAATTCTGCTTTGGTGAATAATAGTTGTAAATATGTTAAAAACAAATTAACATGCATTTTTAATGAGAAGTAAAAAACAAATATTATAAGTAACTATTCATTATACTATTACTCAAACACAAGCAAGGTGTGGATATTCTAAATTATTCAATAGCAAAAGCAATATATATTTAACTAAGCAATATAACGAAACAGTATTTTAGAATATCTGACTTTAACACGGTATACAAGGGGAACTCAAATGAAACCAAACTTATTTTTTATAACATTCAAATTTTAAGCACAAGTGTTCCAACCCTCTTCAAAAGTACTCTATATTTGCATTATACATGTCTAATATTTTTTATTTTTATTGTACAAAACATTGTCTAAATTCATCTTTTGTGATGATAGACAATGATTCCAGTCATTTTTTTTCTTTACCTCAGCAACATCAGCATAAAACTTTTCTTTCATGTGATAACTTTTCATTAGAGGAAACAAAAAGTTGCAGGGGATTGGGATAAGTTTGAGGGGATGATGAGGAACAGAGGTCTAAATTGTCATAGACGGGGCTCTGTGATTTGGGGGTGGAAAAGCAGGTCAAATCCACTGAACTGAATTCAGGCCCCTCCCAACAGCTCCACCAATTTCTACAATGAACTATCTACAATCCTCATTTGATGATTCCTTAACTTTTTCCCTCATTTTCACCATGTGTTTCTAGGCCATTTAAGTATGACCAGAATGAGGTTTGATATCCATTAATATTTTCACATTTTGGAAACGGGAAGCGGCTGAGAAACGCGAGTTTTTCCCCCATAGCATCAACCTTGTACACTATCTTAACATTTCCAAGATTTTCCTGTTCGCGCAGCAAAAGCAAAAATTTCCATTGCTGCACACTGTTTACAAAAATCAGCCATTAAAAAACGTTGATCAAACAAAACAGTTGTCTACACTATAAAATGCCTTAAAACTAATTATACCTTCTTCAGCAATACGCACTTTAGCTCACTCACTCAGGAACGTTAGCTCTATACACTCCTAGCAGCAGAACATGGGGTACTACAAAACCTCTAACATCCAAAAATTAGTTTGGTTTCCTTTTTGGTTTATTCCTAAAATCTAACCGTCATGCCGATAGACAGTATAAGAAATAAAAAAAAGAAACATTTTTTATGAAAAGATATAAAGAACGGCATTTTACACATGTCTAAATTTAAACATAAAATACTTTTAGAACAGCATGGTGTATTGTCATCCCATTGGGACTTTGTTCAGTAACTTGGAAAGGTTGCCAAACAAAAGATCACATACAAAACTTAACACGTTATTCTGAACTCTATCACCAAGCATCATGAAAAGGATTTATCTCAGCAAAAGTTTTCAAGATTAAAAAGAAAATTGCCAATGGGTGGAGAATACAAATATTATTTACATCTTTCATAAAATACTAGTAGTTATGTGATACATTCAAACTATACCTTGCTGCATAAGACCAGTGATATGGCGGAATAAACAAACCCTCATGATTGCTTCTCCATGGCCAGTAGTTGACACAACACCAATAAAATCATCAGCAAAACCACCAGCTCTACCATTGGGTATCTCCAATTCTTCACGGCGTTTTGCAGTACCTCAGTGGAAGTAAGCACAAGCAACATGGCCAGCAGAATCAATTGCCACAGCACCTTTAATGTGTCATGATCACTACAAAATATAGAAAATATAATGTATTTGCATAAAATATATCCTAATTCAAATTAATTTTGCCCTCAATTTAATGTGTCTTTTGTTTACCTTGTGCACTAATTCTCTGTTTTTTAGAACCAAAACTTTTTTTTCCAAATTTTATAAAGAAATATCCACAAACTTTTTGTTCCGATTAAGTTAGTTGGGGACCACATGGTGCTTTTCTTCCACATTTGTATAGTTGAGTTTTTTTTTCAAAAGTTCATTAGTATGAATATTAATCTCAGAAAAAATACTATTACATAATCTTATTCAAACATCGAATAGAGGAAGCTTCATCTTAACAGTCTGACCTGGTGGAATGTATTCCATCTCTATCCTCCTGCATAAAAAGCAATAAATGGTCATCCTTATGTTTTAACTTTGCCAATAAGGTTTGTTTGTTTTTAACTGATAATAATTTCTAAGGATTTGTTTACTATTTAGTTCCAAAATTATATGAATAGTACCCTATCTCTTCACCAATACTGATCAGGAACAAAATTGTTCAAGTTGTGTCAGAGGAGCTCTTTTCAAAGGAAGTACGAGAGAATGTTTCTACTTGACCGCTTTTTGTAACTTTCAGTCAAATCTAAGATACAAGTTTGCAATAATATTACTAAATCTTGTTAAAATTCATTGAATGTAACTTCAAGGTAATTAAAATAACTTTTCTATCTCTTAAATGATTCATCACTTATGTCATCAACAAAAGTAGTGCACAAAATTTTTTTCACATTTTTATCCATTTTGGGAAGTTGAAGGATGTCCAGAATGTGAATAATCAACAACTGAAATTTTACTTCTTTAAAAGGAAAATAAAAACTTCACAGGTCAAAAAGCTGTTAACTCCAAATCAGTCATGAAAAAAAACTATGTGAGCAAAACTGACTTTACAAAAGAGATTCCACTGCAACCAAACCATACTTTTCCTTAATGAACTGAACTTTTGAGAGGGTACCTATACTCACCTAGCAGAAAAATGCTTTACCATGGGGAAGCTCTGCATAGGAAAGCATTATTCTGCCTTTGGGGAGTTAGGGGATGTCTCCTTTATTATTGTGTATATATATGTGTGTGATAATTCCCTTTAATATCACTTTTTTAGTAACTTTTTACTTATTGAGTGGTCCATTCCTTCAGAACCCACATTTAATTATTTAACTGAGCATGCCCTTATTCAGGATTTAAATGTAGTGAATTTAAGATTGTGATATTAGAAACGCTATCAGCGGTTTCTGACCAATCATAACTTCTGTTAGAAAAAGTTGTGCGTACATTCACCGCTTAGGTATAAATAGCGAGAGTTCTTTTGTTCCTTTCTTTGGCTTCATAAAAGTGTAAAAAATAGCCACAGCCTATTTTTGCGATGCGTTGCGCTTTCTGCGGTCTTGAGATGGCACGGGTTCGTGCAATGGTATTTTGCCGGCGGCGTATGCTGAGTGCATTAAAGATTTCTTTGAAGCAACTATATCATCAACCCACAAATAAAGGCCACCACCCATACCGTACACCTGCCAGCGCCAGCCCTACTTTCAAACCCCCGCCGCTGGCCATAGCAAACTATACGATAGCATAAATCAGCATTTTTCATAAATTTTTACTTATTGAAATTAATGAAGTATGCTGAAGTTTAACAATGACATGTTACTTACAGTAACATTTCCTAGTGAAAGGAGCTAGCGTGTGCCAAAAATATCTCCTTTCAGTTCATAGGTTTTAATATTTGCACTAGGAAAGTATTTTTTAAAATAACTTAACAATCTAAAAATAAGAGTAGTTTGTAATTAACTTACTTTAAGGTCATGAAGTTTAACAACATTCATAAAAGTTTTATATTGATGAAGCCTATCTTGAGCATGGTTAGTGATAGCTGTTGTGTGTGGTTGAATTAAGGGAGCATGCCACTGTTTTGAGCAAACTGATGAGCACCAGCACCAATCAAAAGAACATGATCACTCTGAAAATTAAAAATAAACATTCATGTGTATAATATATTCAAACTATCTAACATAAGTAAAAGAAATACAAAAATACTAGCAATGCAGCATTCCTGTTTTTGAAACCAATTCTTCTATTTTTAAACTGAATGACAACATATTTCCTAGTATCTTTTTTATTGCATTCCATCAAAGTACTTCTTTCATATATAATTTTTAAAATTTAGATGCTTCTTTCTGAAATATATTGTTAATATATATAAATATAAAATATCATTCAAATATTTCCTAGAAAACTTAATTTCTTACTTGTCTCTTATTCAATGGATTGGCTGAAAGAGAGGGAAAAATTAAATTTAGCATACAAAAAAATATTTCAGATTCAAAAATAGTATATTTTTTCGATATTTGAAAATAATAACTGCTCAAAATAAATTTCCATAACCTTTATTATAAGCTAATTTTAATTTTCTTTCAAATTTCATTAAAGAATAAACTCTTTGAGGGGTTTTAAAAAATTTATTTCAAAATTCAATTGAAATTTAATTGGTACTAAGAATTAGAATTGCCACAGCTTAAAAATTGCCCCTGAATTTATTTATCTTCAAAATAAAACATGTAAGAATCTTTGTTGTTCTGATATTATGGCATGATTCATGTGAAAACAATTTTAGCTTTGGTGATGCTAATACAGAAGAACCTTTACTTCTTAAAAAATAGATTCAAAAAGATAACTTATCAACCTTTCAGTTAAGAAAGGTATCTTTTCAATACTATTACAATCAAATACTTCAAAACAAAACTGTTTGAATATAAAATGGTTTAATAAGTTTCAGTTTAATAAAAATAAAACAATTACATTGCAATAATTTTTTAGGGTACTCATGAATACAATATTATAACTTACTTCATTTTTTCTTTATCTTGCATATATTTACCATTGTAACAATTTCCTTTAATTATAGGATATATGAGAAAATATATTGAATAGGCATTAAAATGAAAAATTATAAATAAATCTGTTTGAAGTATTTACTGTCCATTGTGTCATATTTAAACCATATAAAATAGTTATGATTTATACACATTTTTGATAACTAATATTTCTAGGGCTTACAGAGCTAGAGAAATATGCCATAAATAATCCTTCAAATGATGTATACACTTGTGCTTCCTCATATACTTAAGAATCATGAATGAATTTTTCATATACACAAAATATTTTGTATATTCAAACACATAAATTTATGATTTCTATATCATATATTTAAGTGTTTATACATATATGTACATCAAATATTTAATTTGTTATGTTAAACATGCTAAACATAACAATATATTAATATTGAAATGCAATAAACTTCATACAAAAAAGTACAAAAATAACATTACCTGCTCCATAATTTTTCTGGAAAGTGAAACAGGACTTGCAACTTCTGTGACTGCACCAACAGCCCCAGCTCTCATACGAGTACCTTCCATAATAATGGCATCCATCTCAACTCTCCATTGATTGTAGAGATAAACCAAATCCTAGGAAATTTCATATAACAAACAGAATTATAAATAAAGAACATCTAACCTATTACAAAAACAATATAATTTAAAAGGTTATAAAACTGAAAAGAAGTAGAGTTCCTTTTAGATAAAAGAGCACAATACAAAAATTGAAGTCAAAAACAGAGATGCTGTTTGAAAAAAAGATTCCTAAATCTTCATATCCCACTGTAATAGGAGGGGATATTTAAATCTGATTCCCATTTAATGATTACAGGTAAACTTATAAAATGAATGAAAACAAGAAAAATTTTCAATTCACAAAAGTACCCTACGCAATACCTGCCAAAAATACACATTTAAAAAAATGCACATTAAACAATTTAAGGCATTAATAATCATTAAGGCTTTATTCAGTGAATTTTCTTTCATTACACATAGCACAAGAACATGTTAAAAATTTACTCTAATTGAATTAATATATACCAGGTGTATGCATATCAAATGAGACAATTGCTAACAGATGTCGCCACGCATATATGCAAACAATACAAAACCGTGACACATGATTTTTTATAGTTTGACCTTTGATACTCATGTTTAATTTACATTTGGACGAGTTTCAACGTGCATTGTATTTTTTTTACTGTGTTGAAAATGTCGAATTTTATGCTTTGCGACCACGATTTGCGGACAGCATTAATCTTTTGTTACCATCTAAAGAAAAATGCTGCCGAATAGCATCAAATGCTTGTAGAAGCATATGATGGCAATGCTCTGAGCCGTGCGCAGTACTACAGGTGGTTAGAAAAGTTTCAAAATGGTGATATCAATGTGAGAAACGAGGAGCGTGGCAGACCAGCAAAAAAATTTGAAGATGCTGAATTGCAAGCATTACTTGATGAAGATGATGGCTAAATGTGCAAGAACATCTTGCAGAACAATTGAATGTTGACCAGAGCACTGTTTCCAGTCGTCTCAAAGTAATGGGCAAGATAATAAAGGTCGGTACATGGGTACCACATGAGCTAACGGACATTCAACAGGAAAACCGAAAAATCGTGTGCGAAATGTTGCTTGCCTGCGACAAACGCAAATCATATCTGCATTGTATTGTGACTGGTGATGAAAAAATGGATTTATTTTGAGAATCCCAAGCGTAATCGATCATATGTTTACCCTAGACAGCCGTCCAAATCGACCGCAAGACAATGCTGTGTATTTTCTGGGATCAGGAGGGATCAATCTATTATGAGTTTCTCAAACCCGGCGAAACCTTTAATACTGATCGCTACAAGCAACAATTACTTAATTTGAATGATGCTATACTTGAAAAACGCAAGCAATACAAGAAATGGCAGCACAAAGTGATTTTCCTTGATTACAACGCACCTAGCCACCATGCTAAGCCGACCAAGGACATCGTTAAGGCACTCAGCTGGGAGACCTTAGCACATGTGGCTTATTCGCCAGACTTGGCTCCTTCCGATTACCACCAGTTTTCATCATTGGGACACACATTGGCTGACTAGCGCTTCACTTCTTACGAAAACGTCAAATCTTGACTTGATGACTGGCTGGCCTAAAAAGACCGATCATTTTTTTGGCGTGGTATTCACAAATTGCCCGAAAGATGAGGAAAATGTGTAGCTAGCGATGGTTATTATTTCGAATAAAGAAATATTAACAGTTTTTGCAAATTTATTGTGTTTTTTTTAAAACAATCATCTCATTTCATTTGCATACACCTGGTATATCCAATGTAACTGACAAATTTTTTATAGATATAATATTTAATTAAAATATCAAACAATTTCAGATATTAAAAATTTTCACAAAAAAATATAATTTTAATAAAATAAATGTTTTTCACACATTTTTGCTAGTATACAAATAAAAATTAAGATTCAATTATTTTTATTTAAAACACTTTAAATACAGCAGCCCATTTGGTATAGTGGTTAGTGACACTGACTACTGTGTCATAAGGCTTGGGTTCGAATCCCAGATAAGGTATGGGTATTTATAAATGTATTGTGCCTTTACCACATGGAAGTACTCTAAAAAACTGTCATGTCACAAGTCTTCTCTTGAGGTCTGTGGAAGGGGAAAAGAGGTGGGAGAGCCCTGACCACATTCAGGGTGTTCTCCCTCAAAATTGGGATAGAGTTGTGCCAAATCGTACTGTCACTTGTATGGTGCTCAGGGCTACTGCTAATGACAGGTGTACAACTAGCCTTTTGCCGTGATGAATTTTGTGGGCCTCTTCAGACAAGTGGTATTAACAACAACAACACATTAAAACAAAATGCTACTAAAATAATTTTTTTTCCAAGATGAAATTTTATATAACTTTGATTTATCGTACCCAAACCCTGAAATGACAATTAAAATAACTCAGTACTTAGGCCGTGGTTAGAGCACAGGATCGGACCGAAGGTCTGGGTTAGATGCCGTACGCCAAATACCCTCCAAAGTACACACGAGTATGTGCTATTAAATCAGTGGGTCTGAAAGTCTTGTGGGCTGAATCAGCAGTGCAGGAACTGGAGAAAATTTCCCTCCACTTCAGTTCCATGCCTAATTGTGGAGGTGGAGATAGATGGTGGCCTCATCTATTGTAATATTCTATCGTCCTTCGAATTTCACCGAGCTAAATCGTACTGTCACCTGCATGGTGCTCAAGGCGAAGGCAATGACAGGCGTACATCTAGCCCATTGCCACGATGAATTTCATGGGCCTCGATCTGACTATGTCAGACAGGTGGCATGAACAAAAACAATACAACTCCATACTTAATTTTTCAACAACTTTCAACTGCTTGTCTTAATTTTTTAAATAATTATCCAAAACTTTTCAAATAATCAATAATAAATTCATTCAAAAAGCCTCCCTCCAAAAAAATGTGTATCTTCAAACATTTAAAAAAAAAAATGAGCTTGCAGTTTTTCTATATCTGTAAATGGAAGATTTTCAACTTTAGGCATATAATTTATACATCAACTTTATGCA
The DNA here is from genome assembly GCA_019973955.1 of Trichonephila inaurata madagascariensis. NCBI lineage: Eukaryota > Metazoa > Arthropoda > Arachnida > Araneae > Nephilidae > Trichonephila > Trichonephila inaurata. Next base: position 188,950 of record BMAV01016295.1, read on the forward strand.
ATATATAAAAATCATAAACAAGCTCTTAACAGCAGCATTTTTTTTCAGCGAATAGGAAGGTTCCTATTTTTATTCAGATAATATTAGAAGGAAACAATTCTTTCAGAAAACGATTCGAAGATTCTGTCAAAAAATTTAATGAGGCAAATAAAAAGATAAATCTCTTTATTTATGATTTATTTAAGTTCAGAAAGTTTTAAACATGTAATGGAGAGAGTGCTGACTACAGTAATATTTTTAGAAAAATTTATTCTTTTTAGTTTTACAAACAGTTGATTAGCATGAGCCATATACCAAAAAATTTTAAACACTGCAAAGCGTTTCCAAAACTAAAGGAATAGAAAATATCATAAGCAAACCTGCATTAAATACAGGATCATCTTCCATCACTTTAACAGCAGCCTCCACAGCATCAAGAGCAGTCCCTTCTGGTGATAACAAAACATCATATCCTTTGTTCACAGCTCGTTTGACACCTTCTATTTTAAGTGGTTGCTTATCTGGAGGAATAGTAGCTGCTCCTCCATGTACCAGCATAATGGGCATCATTCTCTTCTTCACTGTTGGTGAACGGAGATGTTTACGAGAGAAACGAGGAGAACTACGAGGTGAAGGACAGGGGGAGGAACGTGGAGAATTTAGCGGAGACGGACGAGGCCGAACAGATGTGGACATGTTAGTATGGTTAAAAAGCGAAGTCAGATTGAAAGCTAGAGAAACAAAGCAAAGAAGTCTTTCACAGACAGTACAAAAAGAGTAGAATGCAAGAAAAGGTTACCAGAGAAAAAATATTTGTTAGTCATACACAAGGTAGAAAATCAGAAGAAAAATAAAACAATTATGGAAGTAGATATGCAAGAAATGTCTCATATTGAGTACAGCAAGTCATAACAAGCTATGAATTATAAGTTTTTATAAACAATATTACTTTAAAATCCTACAATTTAACAAAAAATTACAAAATTAAAAAGTTATAGGAATTTGACAGTTTGTTTAGTGACAATAATATGTAAAAACATAAACATTACAATATATGTATGCAAAACATGTTCCAAAAAATAACCCAAACACAAAAACTAGCTTTTTTTTAGCT
>BMAV01016296.1:0-18911 GCA_019973955.1 Trichonephila inaurata madagascariensis
CGATGAATACAAAAGACTGGTCGTCTTACATGCTAAACAGCAAGACTGAGTATCCGATAAACAATTTCCCTCAAAACACGTACTCCTGTGGGGTCTGTGAATGCTGAACTGAGTTTTGTAACACAACTGTCCTTTTGAAGTCGGTAAATTAATTCCAAATATCAATCTTGGTGAACGGTTGTTATTCTTGGTACACTTTGAGCTAGCTTACGGATAATATCCCCTTCGGGAGGCTTCGGTCACAACCCAAGATCCCACACTAGGGGTCATTCATAATCTGATACACTGTGCTTTGAAATAGTCTTGGCATTTCCAATCATTCTTTCTTCTTAAAAACATCTCCTTTTTGGGTCTTCGTACATTATTTGACCTTTTTTATCGTTTAATTCATTCCATAGCACAGAAGTTAGATAACCTGCCTGATTTCTGTATGACAAATGACCTATTTTTATATTCGTTCTTCCTGTACACGTGTTCCCAATTATTTTAAATTACTAAAACCTAATTACAAGAAAGAGTCAGCTAACTTTTTGGACCTTCAATTAAATGCTAAGAATAATTTGCTAATAAGTAATATTTTTGCTAAAAAAGACTCTTTTGATTTTAACATCATAAAAATGCCATTCTGGTATAGTAATCTACATCTGTGAATATTTAGAAATGTTACCTTAAATTTTATACAAAGAAACAATGGCTTAGTTACTGATAATGTATTAAAACAAGGTAATTATGAAAAATTTTGCAATAATTTCTTGGAATACAACTATCCAAATAAACTCATTTGTAAATATATTTCTATATTATATTAACTCTATTTCTTAATTTAGATTAGTAATTTATTTAAAATATCTTATGATTAGTTTAATTTTAAGATATCTTATGCAAGCTTAGTTTAATTGCAAAATAACTATCTAGGTGACACCACTGTTTTTTTGCTTCTTGTGTTGACCTTTCTATTTCAACACATCATTTAGGGTGAGATTTTTGCATAAGATGCATATCTGCACATTTCTTTATGGTTTTAGTTTTTACATGTCAGTTTTTATCCTAATTTTTTCTACAGAATGTTTTTCTTAATATTCCTCTCTATGAGAGAAATAATTTCATAATTTCATTTTACTTTACTACCTAGTTTATCATGCTCGTGTGTTAGAAATAGGCTTAACATTTCAACATGGTTCTGTTTTTTTTCCTACTACGTCGAAAATTTCTGCTGTACGGGGAAGGTTAGTACCATAAAGTGGCTTAAACATAAATCGTTGTTCTAATTCAGCGATAGCTTTAGATATCGTAATAGGTCTCCATTTTAGTCCAAATGCTCTTTTTCAATTCCTACTATTAGCTCACACTCTCTATATATTTATTTATCTTTGTGAAATTTTCAATCGTTAATAAAATTCATTTTAAGGTGCTCAATTGAGCTGAAATTTTATATACATGATTATTTTGGATGACAATACAGTAATTTAATTATAATTTTAAACAAAGAATTGATTAGAACAAATTATTCAAAGAAATACAAATATAGCCACGTTGGCATCATTTTTGGCGACTTATGCCAAAACTTGGAAATATTTTTTTTTTTTTTCTCACATTTTAAAATGCTCGTTTGAGCTGCAATTTTCTATACAATATTGCTTTGGGTAAAAATACGATAATTTAATTATAAATAATTAAAATTAATTGACTGAAACTAACTATTTAAAAAATCACAGATTCAACCACGTTGGTTTCATTTTTAGCGACTTGGGTCAAAACTTTAAAAGATTTTATTTTCTCACGGTTTAAAACATTCAGTTGAAGTGAAATTTATATACACGATTGTTTTGGATAACAATACGATACTTTAATGATAATTAATAAAAATTAATCACCACTTAATGTTATGATTCTCTCATATGTATATACATATTTATATTAATTGTAACTTTTTAATAAAAGTAGCTAAAATTAGAAGTTTTTTTGTTGGTCTAAGTAGGAATTATTTTTTTTTTTATATTACTTTTTTATCTTCATTTGTAATGTCTCTTGAACTACAATTTCTTTTTTCTTTGGCCTTGTAAGTTAAACAACTTTTTCACTTGGTACCTTTTTTTATTTTATTATACTATATATATATATATATATATATATATATATATATATATATATATATATATATATAATTATATATATATATATATATATTTTAAAATATATATGAAATGTTTTAGTCAGAATCAGACTTAGTTTTTTAAAAAGGATCTTAATTTTGAGGAAGTTAGACATCTTTTGGCGTAAGAGAGAGGAAAAAACGCAAACCCAAAATCTTAAGTGGGTTTACAAAAAAATAGATGCCGTAATTATCGCGAATTTTCTGAGTGTACTTGAAGTTAATGCTGACAAAAAAAGCTAATAAAAATAACGATCTGGAATTAGACATGTTTATTGGCTAGGCCATATGTTTGGAAGAAAGAAATGGGTGCTTAGTTTGATACTTGAAGAGGTAATGAAAAAAATAAAAGTTAAATGCTAGATACGAAATTTAAATTTAATCTAATATAATTATATATCCTTACATTTGTCCCCCAATTTTAAAAGGGTGTCATGGCGTGGTTTTTTTCTCTCTTTACAAACTTAATGAATTTTCAACATATACAAAGCAATACATAACATCATTTCGAAACACATGTTACGCACAGTAGAAATATTTGTGTAAAAGGAATACTAAAATCAAAATAATCTAAAATGAATGAAACTGTAACAACAAACACAGTAATGACACTTCCAAAATATTAATTGATAAGAATGAATTTTCATACATGTAACTGAAGATTAGCTTGTTCAAATCTATTCAACATCCAGAATAAGAGCTCGTGTTTCCTCCTATTCTTTCATAATAATAGATTCGTATTACAGCTAGCAGATAATGCTTTTTAAAAAAATTATATTGGAAAATAATATCATATCAAACAATAAGATAGTAGATATAAAAATACATGATATCATAAAAGTATTAAAATAGTAATTTTGTATAAAAATCTACTCTGGCGCCCTCGTAGTAATACCTTATAGTATTACACAACATTTTGAATATATGGAACACATTTTTTAAAAAGATAAAAAAAAATATAGACACTTATAAAATGAAATTATTATTAATATGAAAACGGTGTACAACAACTTATATACCCTATTCAACACAATAAAAACAATATTTCAGTCCATATGCGTTGTAAAATATAAGAATATAAAAAATAAGAATATAGGAATAAAAGAATATAAGAGTTATAAGATTAAAAGAGCTCTTTAAATACTTGTGAGTCGGAAATGTGGACTCTCTTCTATCATCCCCTTTAGTATTTATGTAAAATTTTCACAATATTCACTGCAACTTAACAATATCGCATACAATATTTTGAATTTCTCCGTAACCTTCTAAGTATTCGTTTCATAGACAAAATTTTTGACTTTTTCTTACATCACACATTCACTAATATAAACTGTATCACACTACTCATTTTTGAACACATCTCTCTGAAAAATCTGCGTGATCAAATCACAAATGTTCAGGGATGCTAATAAGAAAAAAAATAAGAGGTGTACATATCAAACTGAACACGATTGTTCTCTTAATGTTTCAAGACATATACAAAATTATAATGATTGTATTCTCCCTTATCCACTGTATAATATCCAAAAATAAATTTCAAGTTATTAAATTAATTTTAAATTTAGATGAGGAAAATTTCGAGAAATAGTGAATCTTGATATATGGCCGTATATCAAAACACACAATTTCAAAATGAAAAAAAATTAAAAATGACATACAATAAGCTTATTGGCTAGGCCATATGTTCTGAAGAAATAAACAGGTGATCAGTTTGATACTTGAAGAGGGAATGAAAAATAAAAGATTTAAAGGGGATACATAGGAAATTTTAAATTTTTTTAATAAATTTTAAATTTTCCCTACACACCACACACACACACACACACACACACACACACACACACAATATATATATATATATATATATATATATATATATATCAGTGTTTTCAAAGTTGCAATATTTGCCACGCAATATTCAATCATCATTTTCATTAAGCACCCGTGAATATATAAACGTCTCATCAGTCAAAGCGTTTTTTTCCCCAGGACCATATATACTTTCGTCCGAATGATCTTTTTGTGCACTGCTATCCATAAAATTTTTTAGGGTTTTGGAATGGTAAAAGGACCAAACGAAGGCTTTTCCCATTTCAGATTATTTGATTTTTATTCCCCCCCCTCCTATATTTCACATACGGGGACTACGGAAAAACGGTTGGCATTGGGAAGGAGTCTTTAACAATCGGATTTAAGGGATTAATTTTTCTGTACAAAATAAAGAAAAGCGTTAATTTTTTTTTAATTATATTTTGACACGCCCATGGGGTCGCTGTTTTAAAATTAACTTAGATTTTTAAAATTTAATTATAAAATACATTGTGTACACGTTACTTTTTTAAGAGTAATATACCAGTGTAGAGGTATTTTTTATCATGTCCGAATGTATTTTGTTTTTGTTTACTTTGTAAATATATGAGTTTTTGAATAATTTCCAAATGCTCCCCCCCTTTGGCCCCACAGTTTGGAAAAGCTGATATTTTACATAAATAAAATATATGCCTAAGTTTGTGTTTCGATCCCGACTGGGGTCGATGAATTTTCTGGGTGCAAAAATCAAAAAAAAGCATGTCATAGATTTGGGGGATAAAAACCTTGAATATCACTTTTTCTTGGTACTGTCTGCAAAACTAAATCTGGAGTATTTGCATCCAACGAGAAATTGAATTAAGAAATTAACTAGCGTCAAAAAGCCAATTTAGAGGCGCACCACTGAACTGGCTCTCGCCTAGGACTTGCCACGTCTGCAAAGGCTTCTGTTAAAAAGGGAAACCATCTGAAAAATTAAAACGATATTAACCATCCCCTTCAGCAGAAAAAATTTAAAAAAAATGACAAGGAAAAAAAATTTTGATCCTAAATCAAAATTTAAAATTTAAGGCATAAAATTTTCAAGGGAAACAAACAAAAAAATATAATATGATAAAACCATTTTAAAAAAAATAATACACAAAATTCCTTTTTCAAAAATAAAGAAAAAAAAGAAAGAAAAGAAATGCAACTAAAAAGAGCAAACATAAAACCATAATCATACTTAAAAAATTCCGAAACATCAAATTAAAAGATGGTAAAAATTAGAAAAAAAGTGTGGTGTGTTGAAATGACAATTAATAAAAAAAACCTACTTCCTTTAAAGCAAATTGAAAAAATTAAAAAGAAAAAAAAGCAGAAGTAGAATTTGAAACCGAATAATGTAAAATTAGGGTAATATTTTTATTGACGTACTTTTATACATATATGTGTATAGAAAGTAAGTGGAATAATCATATACTATACAGTGCTTATAATTTTGATACAAATTCTGTACATGCACAGTAACTAAATCATTATTTATTTGCAGATAATTAAGTTTAATACTTCTATAAATTGAGGTGGAGAGATTACTTGATCAATAAGTAATTCTAATAATGGTAAATTAAAAATTTCTATAATTTAATATTGCCTTAAAAATATATCAGTTTTTAATTGCAGATACAAAATTATTACATTATATGTGTCGACATTAGATTTAATTAACCCGCGATCACTCGCGCGGGGTGTTCTGTACACCCCAGCAACAAGAAAATCTTCCCAGATTTCTAAAAAGAATGCGCAGAACCACGATTTTTTCTGTAGCTGCACATTTTAGGTCATTGAACCTTCAGGCGTGATGCAATCCCTCTTTAAGGAACGATTGGAATGTAATGACCTTGAAAAGTTTATCTGGAAGGCGGAGAACTCCCGCGAGAAGTTGAGCATTGTATACAGTCTGCTCTGAAAGTTTGGAAAATGATTAAAATATTATTTTTCTATACTTTCTACTATCATTATCTCATTAATTATAAAATATATTTATTACTGGCATATACGTTTTGCTGGTTTTTGAAAAAATATAAAATTATGTGTTTTAAAATGAAAATTTTGTATGTTTAGTTTAAATTAATGTTTGTCTCATTTGTGTGCAATAAATTAAATAATTTTTTTTTTAAAATTCAAAAAATTTTAATTTTTAAAAATTGTTTTATTAATTTTTATTTTTTAAATTTAAATTTTAAAATTTTTTCCAAAGGGGGTTTTAAGAATTAAAAAAATAATAAAATTTCAAATTCGGAAAAAAATTTTTTTCAATTTTCAAAGGAAATTTAAAGGTCATAATTGAAAAAATTTTGAGAAAATTTTTAATTATTTTTAAAATTAAAGTTTTCCAAAAAATTATTTTAAAATTTTCCTTAAAACCCGTTTTGAAAATCATATTTTTTAAAAGAATTTTTAAAAAAATTAAAAATTAAAACTTTTTTTAAATTTAAAAAAGGAATTTTATTAGAAAATTTAATTTTAATAAAATTTTTTAAGAAAATTTAAAAGGTTTTTTTGATTGTTATTTAATTTAAGGGGAAAATCTTTTTTTTAATTTAAAAAAACCCAAAAACTTTTTTAAACTTTTAAATAAAACCCCCCAAATTCAAAAAGTTTTTTTTTCTCCAATTAAATTTCTTTAAAAATTTGAGTATTTTAAATTATTTTTTTAAAAAATTTAAAAGGTTTTTTAAAAAATTTTTTTTTTGGAAAACCCATTTTTGCATATTTTTAAAAAATAATTCCAAATTAAATTTTTAAATCTCAAAAAAGGGGAAATTTAAAAATTTAGTAAAATGAATTTTTAAAATCTTTTATTAAGACAAAATTTACTTTTATTTAATTTTTAAAACTAAAATTTAAAAAAAAATTTTTATTTTTTAAAAAAGAAAAAAATTTCCTTTTTTAATTATTTTTCAAAGTTTTTTAAAATTTGAATTTTTTATTTTCTAAAGGGGGAAAAAATTTTTCATTTTAAATTTAAAAAACCAAAATTTTCACCAAAAATGGAAAAAAAAAATTTTTTAAAATTTTAAAACATCCTAAAAAAATTAAAATTATTTTTTTTAAAAACAAAAGCTTCAAAAAAAATTTTTTTTGAAAAGAAAAATTTCCCTTTTTTTTAATTTTTGGGGGGAAGGAAAAGGGCCCCCCAAAATTTATTTCCTTCTTAAAATTCATTTTAAATTAAAAAATTTACCAAAAATTTTCTTTTTTCTCTCCCCCCCCTTTTTTTTAAAAAAGGGGTTTCAAATTTTTTTGTTTAAAAAGGAAATATTTTTGGGTTTTTTAAATCAATTTCCCCTTTTAAAAATAAAAAAATTGACGAAGCATCTTTTTTGCCCCATTTTTTTCCCCCATTTTCCCAAAAAGTGGAAAAAAATTTTTTGTGCCTGGAAGAAAGAGATGAAAAAAAATATTTATACACTAAGCTTTAGCAGAGGCGGAAAGGGAAAATTTTAAAGGAGCGCTTTTAAAAAGGACAGGGAAAAAAAATTTTTTATGTACCTTTGTAGATGGAGTCAAGTGCAAATAAAATTAATTAAAGACGAGGAAAGCAAAATATCACACGTTTTTTACGCCGGCGTGAAATGCTGGGAAAAATGGGGGGGGGTAACACTATTTTTTTTGTTGCCCAATGAAAATTTAAAGAGTCGTTAGAAATAAATTATATTTCCTTTTTGGAACGTCTTATGAAATATCTCACATAAAGAAACGCGGGAGTAAAAAAAAAGGTAAAATGAGATTTGGTGTTTGCTTAAACCCCGATTATTTAAATTTGGGTTTTTGAAAAAATGTTTTGTTCAAAAAATCGGATGGGGAATTTGGAGAAAAGGAAGAATACGATTTTAAAGAAGGAATAAGATTAAAAATTTTTTATCGGGAAAAAAAATAAGGTAACGTCATGTTTTTGAAGAGTTTATTATATTTAAACAAACGACTTTTTAAAAATTTAAATTTTTCAGTTCTGTAGAAATAAAAAAAAACTATAAATGCTTTTTCTACAGACTTATAATCACTTTTATGCAAATTAAAAAAAAAACCAGGGATGTTTCCATGCTTAGCAGCAAAAAAAATGAAATTTAAATTTTTGTAGGGAAAACATTTATAAAAATGGGAAACTAAAAAGAGCCTATATATTTATAATAATAAATCATAGAAAAAATTTTTAATTTTTAAATTTAGCTTTTTTAAAAATATCTATTTTCCATCAGAGTCATTAAATTTTTTTCAACAAGGATATGTCTGAAATTTTCCCCGCAGCTTTGAAGTTTCCAAAACATGATAAAAAAAAATTATTTCCTGAAAAAAGGGTTTCCCTTCCCCCCTTTAAAAAGCATATAATATTTTTTTTTTTAAAAAAATTTTTTTTTTCAAAAACTATAGCTGCTCTTCAGAATAAAATTTCTTTAAATTTTGAAGCAAACGTTTTCAAAAGTTTTTCTTTTTATGCCAAATATAGTTTCACTGATAAAAAAAAAAAATATTATGACATTCCAAAAAAAAAAGGGAAAAATTTTTTTTAAAAAAAATTTTCTTCTATTTCATTTACTTAAAAAAGGGTACCACTGTAAAAACTAAAAAGTAAATTCTATATATTTAAAAACATAGAGGTTGATTGTTTATACATTTTCGGACCCAAAATATAGAAAAATATTTTTAAAAATTTAAAATTTATATTTTAATTTTTAGTATGGCTTGGGAAATATTTAATGTTCATAAATATGAATTAGAGCGAAAAAAATAAAATGTAATTTAAAAACCCATTGTCGTAACTTACGGTTTTGTTTCAATTTGAATCAATTAAATGTTTTAAAAAAATTTTCAATATATCTTTTTTCCCTTCAATAAGAAAAACTATGCTTTTTACAAGACAATAAAAAACACATCAATGTAAAAAAACAAATGTAAATTCTAAAAAAAAATTAAAAAAAAATCCCCAAATTTTTTCTTTTTCAATCTACCTTTTAAAATATATATTTAAAAAAAGCTATTAATAAAATGTATAACTTAATTTGAATTTTATGAACTTTTCCAATTTAAAACTTTTAAAAAAATTTTTTATTTATCTTTCGGAAAACTGATTTTAAATATATTTGAATAAAGTTTTTCTGTTTATTTTTTTAAAAGCTTAACAGTGACCCAAAAAATTTCTGTCCATCACTTAAAAAAAAATGATCAAAAAACTAGGTTTTATAATATTCAAAAATTATTTATTTTTTATTTTCATAAAAAAAAATTATTTTTCATTTTTTTTTAATTTATTAAGCCTTTTTCTTTTTAAAAAAAAAAAGTTTAAAAAGTACTTAATTTTGATTTTTTTAAATATTTTTGATGTAAATTTAAAACAAAAATCGTAAAAAAAAATGTACTTTTGGATATTGACAAAATAAAATTTTAAACTTGTGTTTTGTCTTATTTATAGATGTATTTCTCAAACTCAAGCCGTTAAAAAAATTTTTAAAAACCTCTGAATAAAAAAATTTTTTTTGTCTCTAAATTGCACTTTAATATGAAATATATTCCCTGGGAGGCTATGGCCTAAAAAGGGAAAAATTTTTTTCCTCTTCTAAAAGTTCTTTGATCCCGTACGATAAAATATATTTAAATAAAATCTCAAAAAAAATCCACTTTTCGGGTTTTTTTTTCGCCCCTTTTTTTTTCTTTACCATCCTCTTAACCGAGCACAAGGACAAACCCCAACCTTTACATAAAATATCAAAAAGCTATCATTTACCATTTCATTTTTTTGAAAAAAAACCAAAAAAGAAAAAAGAAAAATTCTTTCCCAAAAAGGATCACATGCTCATGGTCAGCGACGTCCCTGAGATTTTTTGGGAAAAAAAAATATCCCAAAGGGGGGGCGCAGAAAGAAAAAAAATTTTTTCTCCTTCCTCATTTTAAACAGAAAGGAAGAAGAAAAAGAAGAAAAAAAAATATCTCAATTTCTTTCCGGGCGGTGAAATCTGATTCTTTTTTTTTTTTATTCGAAAAAAAAACCTTTTTAGGGAATGTCAAGTTTGATGCGTTTAAAGGGGGGTTTCCGGAGATTTTTGGCCCCGTGGCTTACGACACAAGCGTGCACCCCCATCAAAAGGGGTTGGGGTTGCCCCCTACTGTAAAGGGGTTTCAAAATTGAGTTACTCTTTTGGGGATGAAAAGAAAAGGTAATTCTTTTTTTCAAATCAATTTTTTTTTTCTTTTTTGTCGGCCCTATAACATTTCATGATCTGAAATTTTAAACTTATTTATTGCAGGAAAGAAACTTCTATTACATATAGAAACATTTATATAGAACAAAATATAAAAAAAAAAAGTTTTTACTTAGGTCAACAAAGATAAATTTTATTTTAATTAATTTTTATCAAAAAATTTCAATTAAATATAAATATTGTATACATATAAAAAATAAAAATTTAAACGGCAATTAATTTTTTTTTATTTTCATTTACTGTATTGTCTAAAACAAGTTAAATAAAAATTTTAAATTTAATTGAATGTTTTTAAAACTGAAAAAAAAAATATTTTTAAGGTACATAGTTGGGGAACGTTTTTTAAAAAAAATAAATGGATAATTTTCATAATATTTAGCTATTTAGTTTAAAATACATGTATAAAATTGTTTTATAACGACGACAAAAATTATTTAAATACTATTTGGCAAGAAATTAACTTGAAAAACCCTTTTTTCAAAATTTCCCTTTTTTTGAAAAATGCTTCTATTATAATTTTATTTGGCCTGTATAAGCTCAGACCTCTTCAGATCAACTAAAATTTTTTGAAAATTCACATTATTTTCGGTTACAACCCTTTAAAATTTTTGACGTTTTTTTTAAAATTTCCCCCTTGTTGTCGAAAAAACATGGATAAACACTTTAAGTTATATATTAAAAAATTTAGTTTAGCCTCTTAAGAGGTCTAAAACCCCAAAAAAATATTATTATAATAGAAACTTTTTTCTAAAAAGAAGAATTTTTTAAAAATGGGTCCTTCTATGTTCTTTTTTGTAAAAATATTGTACTTAAAAAATTTTTTTGTTAATATATTCTTAAAACAATTTTATAAAATTTTCCCCAATCTAGGGACTAAATATCAAAAATACTATCCTTTTATACGCTTTTGAAAACCCCGGTTCAAAGTGGGATCCAAAGTTTTGACAAAAGTCGCCACAAATGTTCAATTGAAGAAAATGTAATATTGCTAAAAACCCAAAATTTGGGGGTTTTTTTTGTCTAATTTGCCCAAAAAACCCTATGTCTATAAATTAATATTTTCAAAAAATTTTTTAACAATGATCAAAACACTAAAAAAAAAAAAAAAATACTTTCAAATGAGACTTATTTTTACACAATCTCTTTTTAAAAAAAATACATTTGTTGAAGTTGGTGTGTTATTTTTCATGCTAATATTTTCTTTCGAATTTTCAAAAAAATTAACAAACAATTCAATCTTCTGTAAATAATGGATTGTAAATCATACAGATTAGAAATAAAATAGCTGCGTTTTTTTTTCTTCTTTTTTTTCTTTCTTGAAATTGTAATGCTGATAATGATAAAAAATTATGCTTTTTTGAATTAAAAGAAAAGAAATTTTTTACAGAAATTTGCAATCAAGTCTACAGAAATATATCAAGTAATAAACATGAAAATTTTAATTGTACATTTATAATAATGTCGAATAAAATCCTACATTTCGAAGTTGTTTTAGTTTTTAGGGATGATTTTGTAAATCAGGTTTCTCAAACCTAAGGTGCGCCCTGGAGGCGGATAACCTACGAAGAGGGTCTGAAAATATTGAAAAGTCGAAAACAAAAAATATTTTAAAAATTATTAATTTACTGAAAGTTAACAAACAAAATACTTTCTAATATAATAAAATACAAAATGCACATTTACATTGATATTATACACTTATAAATGTATCAGTAATGTTCAATGTATCTTATTATTAATTTAACAGTACTAAGAACAAGTTTGACAATTACCAGTGATTGTATATCGGGCTTGTATTAACTTTTATCTTGATAATTTGTACGGTTTATAATTAATTCCTTAACTGCCGATTAAAGTTACGTTATTCGCCCTCAATGCCATTTTTTCACAAAGACGGGGTATTTGGATTTTTTGGGGGAAGAGAAGGAATAAAAAACAAAATACTCTGAAATAAGTAAATCCTTCCCAAAAACATATTAAGATCCTTTTATTGCATTCCAAAGCCTTCGGCATAATTTTATGGATAGCAGTGCACAAAAAAGATGGTACTTCGGAAAACATATATATTCGTTCAGAGAATAAATGCGTTGGTTTAAAAGACGTTTGTATACGTCTATGGAACATAAGAGATTAAAGTCGCATTGTAGTTTAGTGTCAAAGTATAGTATCATTGAATTCCATGAATTGTTATTATATGGAGGGTGATAAAATAATGACTGAATATTGGGCGGAATATTAGAAAGTTTGAGAAGCACTGTTGTAAAGTAAAATATATCGTTTCTACTTTTTTAACTCATTTTTTTTTTCAAATGAATGTACCCCCAATATTAAAAGGGGAAATGGAAATAAGGATATTCAGGGATAGTGGGGTCGTTTTGGTGTAAGTGACTAATATTATTCAAAGAGACATAGATTTACCGTGTTCCCTTCACCTCCAAGTCTCCATTAGCAAAGGAGAGGAGGAAAAACGCTTATTGAGTGGTCCAAGAGGGAAAGTTCCCGTTTTAGTCATAAAACACGCTGCAGTAAACGAAGGTCACTGAAGATAGCCAGTTCAAATCAATTTAATGTACAAGGTCATCATAGGTGGCTTGTCGTGAACAGCCTAACCAAACGAATGATTCAGGACATTCAAAATACACTTCTCATATATTTACAGAGGAGGTACATCTTTCTCTGGAGCGATTTTGTTTCAAGGTGTGCGTTTCTCAAACTTTCAATACTGGCGCCCCTTTCAATAATAACAATTTTACCGCGCCTCCCTTATACATTAATAAATTACCGAATGCAATAATAATGCCCTTTGACGCTAAAGCTACAATACACGATCTTACCTTATAAAACTGTACAAATTACAACACATAAGTATTAAATTTTGTACACATGTTACTTTTAAGCAAAAAAATAAAATTAAGTAATAGGATAATTATATGTTATTTTTCCTTTCTCTGATTTTAAATTGGAATATATTGCAAAATGCGGTGGCTGCTTAGAAGGCCAAAATATAGATATCAGCTAAATATAGAAAGAACCTGCAGGTCAATTTCTAAAAACTTTTGAAAAATCCTTGCCTGCAAAACAAGTTCATTGGAAGTCAAGCAATACTTATTAAACTTTGTTCTTAATTCAGTATTAGCGATAAGATAAGTATTAAATTTTTATATGCGTTACTCTTGGCATTATATATTTTTAAGTAAATTACTTTTATAATAGGTTAATTATTTTATTTTTCTCTCTAATTTTTAAATTAAAACAGATTGAGAAATAATATTTAATTAAAGATTTATTTCCTTCAAGATCCATTTCCTCTAAAGTACAAATGTCATTAAAAAATAGCCCACCTGCTGCTCTCATCACCTCACTATATATTCGCGTATCCTTCAAACGTGAGCTCCAGTAAACCAACAGGGACGCTCCAAAATGAAACAAAATGTACTTCAGTCGGCCCTACGAACGATGAATCCATCGAATCAAACCTGATATTTTTTAAAACGCCATCTGACGATATAATTCAACGCGGAGACGAGGCAAAATCATTAATGGATCCATTCCAAAATACTTCGAAGGCTCCCCAACCCAGATCTTCACAGATTATCCAGTGACTTTGGAAATTGAAGCAATTGCATAAATCTTTGAATCTTGGACAGTGATGTTTAACTTTCGCACCTAAATTACCGGTATGTTTGTCACCATTAACAGCACACCAGAATCCGGATTTTCAAGTATTGTCACGAAGACAAAACAGATCGAGCCAAATACCAAAAAGAACCGAAGTGCTCACTACCTTTTTAGCCTTCCTTGAAAACTTTGTTTGCAAGACAAGCCTCCATGGAAGTCACTGATAATTATTAAACTTGTTCTTATACTGGCTGAAGTACCTACTCTAACACGAGTTTATTTTTTTTAAAAAATGATAATATATTATTCTTGGATATAATAGCTTAATTGTAATGAGAGTAAAACCAAGTGCATGACACAATGCATACAAAAATGTAAATGATTTATTGAAATGAATACTCATATTATAAACGGCTCTGTTCTAGTAATTAAGCCTCGCAGAATTAGTATATTGTAATAAATGTTAAGTAATAAAAAGAAATTTATAAAAATTCTAATGAACAAGAATCAGGTTATTTTTTAATATTTAAAAGCGAAAAAGCCCGGGATCAGGTGTGTAATTCGATACTAACGTTAATGGTCCTCGGGGAGTGATGCACTTCAACTCTTTTTTTATAATTATTTTCAATATACAAGATAAAAATCACACTCTAAAGTGAATAATTAACTAAGAGAAAATATACTGCCTATTTCAAGATTTTTCTTCTATTTGTCTTTTCGCAATTGAGAAAATTTCATGTCACAATCCGAACTAAATTGTTCCAAATGTGCGTGATCTAATAAAGGACACAATAATAAATCAGCTGCATACTTGCCAAACATTACAGGAAAGCTTATTTTGCAAGCAAAACTGTCACATTTTGTTCACTGCTTTGTAATTTTGTACTATTCTTTTGATGATCGACAAATATCCTGTTTAACTTTTCTTGCTTTAGTTCTTTTGACAGGTGAAGTGCATTTTTGCGGTACAGTTATGGCTTCATATTTTCTTTTGATAAAAGTTCTTAATGTAGCTATTGAAAAATTTTCCTTCGTTTCATGTTTATTGCTTTTCTCAAATTTACTTTCGCTAACATGATTAATATGCATTATTTCAGCAAGTGTTTCCCTTGTTTGATCAGCTTCACTTTCAGAGAGATCACAGATGCCCACTTTTTTTAGATTCTGCTCATTTACATTTATAATCTAATTTCGTACATCACAATAAAACCACTAAGTTTTTTAAGGGAAAATGCAGCATGTTCAAAAAATATTTTTAAAAAATAGTGGTCATCCGGGAACTCGGTCAAAAAGAAGATTCAAAAAATTTTTGCCACCCCAAAAAAGGGGAAAGATATGTTATCAATTCATTTTAGCCCCCATTAAGGTTGTCATATTAGAGGACTCTGTAAGGTCATTGGTAACAAAAAAACAGTTATCCCAAAATTAACGTTTTTTTGTTTTATATGTTTCAGAACTCATAAAATAAATCTTGGTTAATTAATCCTTCAAAGTGCTCAATATGCTTATCCATGATAAAAAAACTTTTTCACATTGTAAAAAAAGCGCAAAAATTATAAAATTTTTAACTTCCCAAAAAAGAAAGGGATCGGTAACCTACCAGTAAGTTAAAAGCCACAAAAGTAATTTTTTTAATTAAAAGAAACGTAATAAAAATCCCCATCGTAGGATTACACAAACAAACAAAAATTTTTTATTTAGTTATAGAAAAAAAGATAGCTAATAGCGTTCAAAGAAATTTTATTTCTGTGCCCTTTTTTTCCCCCGAGATATATATAAACTTAAATGAAATCTGTATTTTTATTATATCGGTTTTTTTTTTTTCATTTTAAATTAATTTTTAACCTTTTTTATTTTCGATATGCTCGACCCCCCCTTGAAGGGGTTATCCGGGGGCCCCCCAATTGGAAACACTGCTTTAAGGTATCTGACTACGTTGGAACCGTCATTTTTGCAAAACGCAAAAATGGAAATTTTAATGATATTTAGTGTCACTTAGATTAAAACATGTATAAAATTTTTTTGGGGAATTTTGACAAAAAATCTTTTTAATAATACTTTGGAAAGAAATTAACTTAAAATAATCTTTTTTCAAAAATTTCCTTTTGTAAAAAGCTTCTATTATAATAATATTTTCCTGTATATTGCTCTGACCTCTCTAAAGGGTCAACTAAATTTTCGAAAAAATTTACTTTTTCAGGTAATTCCCCAAATTTAAATAATTATTGGATTTTTTCTTAAAATTCTCCCCGCTGTTGTCGAAAAAATGGATAAACCCATTCTTTGTTTTATATTTTAAAAAAATTTTGTTGGTCTCTGTAGGGAGGGCTGAACTATATCAGGCAAAATATTAATAAATAGAAGCATTTTAAAAAAAAACATTTTGTAAGAAGATTATTCTAAGTTAAATTTTTAAAAAATTTTTAAAATAATTTTTTTTAAAAAGTCTTTTAAAAAAATTTTTTTTTCATGTATTCTAAAGTAGTGAATAAAAATCCAAAAATTTTTCCATTTATGGTTTTAAAAATCACGGGTTCGAACAGTGGATACCAAAATTTTGTCTTTTTAAAACTCTTCAAAAAAACCCGGATCTTAATAATTTTTTAAGATATATACAATTTGAAAAATTTTATACAGTTATAGGTTGATTAAACAAATTTTTAAAAAAAAAGATGACTTCTTTGAAATTTTTTTATTTTTTTTATATAGAAAAAGTCTGTCACTGGGTTGCGATGGTTTTTATGCCAAAAAATGTATGTCATTTGTGTGTAATTTGAAATTAGCACATGTAAATTTGGAACTGAAATACTTTACCGAATTACGAACTTCCAGTGAACTAATCTCAAGAATAAATGTTTTGAGGGATGAAATGTTATAATATAACATTATATTTCTGAAAAAATATCAAAAGTTTGTTTATCAGCAAAATTCAGAGAAAAAATTTATTTTTTTTCCAATCTGCAATTGAAATATTTCTTCTGTCAATAAACTAAATAGAGGTGTGATTAAATAATCACAACGATATTAAGAAAGTAACCTCTAAAATTCCTTTATGCAAACTTTCGATTTTTAATAAAATACTTTTTGAATTTTATAACTTAAAAATTATTCCGAAATTTTTTCTGTATAAAACTAAAAAAAGTTTTACTACAGTATTTTATTAGATTTCACATAACATTAATGACAGCATGGCTCTAACAGTATGCATCCAATTCATGTGATAAATATTGAAAATGATTAATGATATATAATTTTCCAAATTACAACTGTGATCTGCACACACACAATCTATATGAAAATTAAAAAAACAAAACAAAAACAATCTATGAGTACTTTTTTAAAGCTATGTACAAGTTAACACATTTATATATAAGATTCTAAACTTGAAATTTATAATTAAATTTTTTTAAAAAAACAACTTATTAGTTCTTTAGAAAAATAATTTCTAAATCTAAATATTTTTCGATTGATCATTTTACGTTAACAGAAATGAGCTATATAATTCTGTTTCAAAATTAAACGCAATTAATATTTATTTTATATAATATTTATTTCTCAATAATAATTTTGATTAATATTTTTTTGTGTATATTTATTTTTTCTTTTAGATAATACTTGACCTTTATGTGAATTTCAGAGATTTTAAGTATTTTTAATAGAACTTGAAAGGTATGATGATTACATAGATATACTTTTCAGTATAAGCTACTGCAAATAACATGTATAACAAATTTTGAAAAATTTTAAATAGTTTAAGCAGATATACAGAGTGGGTGCAAACAATTATCTCTTATATTTCCAGCAAAAAACTTTCAAACTAATCTACATTTATATCAGAGATGAGTAACATATAAAAGGAAATCACAAAACTCAAAATAATTATAAGGAAAATTATTAGATATAGTTACAATGTCTTCATTATTTTACAATATTTTTTTATCCATCTTTGAAAGGAATTTGTATAATTACCTTCTCACAAATGAGGATTATTGAACTTAAGAACTGAAATCTAAAAATATGCTACACAACAAACATGATTGTCATTCAAAAGGTTGAAAAGAAAACTTATGGCTTTAAAATGCATCGCCTTAATTTCTTTAAATTTTCGAATGGTTTTCTAAACTTTTTAAGTAAAGGAAAATCATTAAATATTTCGTTACATGAATCATATGTTAAGACTTTTAAGAACGGTTCAATGATGTGTCATACAAACAAAGAAAATATAAATAAAGAAAATGAATGAAAAACACAGCATGTGACTAAACTATGAAGAAAAATATATTATTCTTGATCTATAAAGATGTATGAATTAAATAGAGAGAGATGAAATAAAGTAAATGAAAAATTGAAATCTAAAATAATACTGATGTACGTTTCTATTTTTGATCTCCATAAAAGATATATATTTAAAAATTTTTCTTTACCAAAGTATATGGTCTACAGATACCAATATAAAATTCATAACATGAACATTTCCCCCACATTTAAAAGAAAAAAAAAATAGAAAAAAATAAGAACTCGAAATAAGTGCAGAATTTGCTTTATGGGAATGATCTCCAAAGCGAAGTACATGTAGCAAAGGTACAGAGTGATACTTAAGGTATGCCAATGAAGCAGGTTCGTGCTATATATATATGCATGTGTGTATAATTTGGGATACTTCTTATTATTATTTTCGTTTTAGGGTGCAAAAACATAAAGATTTGGAGAACACTGCACTATATGTGGTACAATGCATAAGTACTTTTTTTTTTGCGTTCAAAAGGTTATATATTTTTTTCTTATATCATAAATAGTTGCGTTTTTTCAAAGCCTAGTTAAAAACAGATTATTCATTACTGACAGCATTGGCTCTATTTAGGAGACAAGGAAATTTTACAAGATTTTTGTCAAGCCCATAGTAAGTTAAAAAGAATTAAAGACAATTAGCGGGAGGAAAAAATCTCAAATTGGTAGGAGTAATCTTAATTCACTGTAAAAATTTCAAAAAAGTTATGATTTTCATTTCGTTAAGAAAAATTAATATTGGTCAATCGATATGGTTTTAAAATTTTAATATATATATATATAAAAATTATAAAAATTATTTTAAA
>BMAV01016297.1:0-24204 GCA_019973955.1 Trichonephila inaurata madagascariensis
AACCCAAAATAATTATTTTCTAAGTGTTTTTTTTTTTTTGAAATTTAAGTACACGTTTCAGTTTTCAAATTTTTACATGATCCCTAGAAATATTGTAGTAATACGGTAGATATATAATCAACAAATGATTGCTCTTAGAATTTTTAATTTTATTCCTTGTTTATTCATTTTTTATAAAATAAATTATGAACTTTCATAAACTGATTTATACTAATTTATTATATTACTAAATGATAATTAAGGTTATTAAATAGTTGTTAAGTTTTGTATTATAACATAATACAGTAGATTTTCAAGAACCTTTTCTTGGCTTTTAGGAAGAGAAACAGCTCATTTTATTTCGGAATATTTGACTTGCATGTTCACGAGATTTAATCTTCTTTACTTGTGGTCTCGAGAGAAGTGATAATTCAAACCCAGTTTCTTCTTTAATACATATTACCGTGGCTCATGTTCCAAGAACGTAAAGTTTCTGTGGCCAAACACTTAAATATCGGGGGGTTTTTATGTGGGGAAAATGAGATCTATAGAAATCTAATATTAAGAAAATATTCTTAACTTTTAATTGGCATTCGTTGTAACTCAAGGATATGAAAAAAATATGAAAATATTCAAAAGCTTTATCATAAAATTGTACTGATATCAGGGCATCAACTGTTTTTAGAGTACGATTTATTAAAAAAGACATTTTTTATTTTATTTTAATGACTAATTTAAAGCACATAAAATAAACCTTCAAATTATTTCATTTGAATGACAACCTGTGGAAATAATTTGAAATTCACTCCCCGTATTTTCTACCTAAAGAACACTTTAATCCAGGTGATACTCAACCTGCGGCCCACCGAGCCTTTTTAAGTGGCCCGCTGCGCTGAGAAATTCACTTATTTAAGAACATTGTATTAAAAATTTTGTGGGAAATTCTTTGTCAAGACATCAAATATATCAATTTTGTATTTTGCTGTCGCTGTCGCAAGGGTGCGAATTGATATTCTTTTTCTATTTGAAATGGTTACGGTTAGTGATAACAGACAACAGTGGAGTAGCGACAATTTTATGGGTGGAACTAATTTTTAACTATCTTTCATATCTTACAAGCGAAAAATGTTCGAAGAAAATACAACGTTTCAAGAAGATTGGGTGGTTGACTATTTTGTAGTGAAAAAAAAACATGGATCAATAATTGTTTGATTTGTCACGAAAATGCTGTATTTAAAAAATACCAATAAATAGGAATCATTCAATGACACTTTTCCTCGAATATTTCTTTCAAGAGGTTATAAATAGGTTTAATTGAATAATTTTTGCAACAGAAACAAAGAGTTTTGTTAGTGGTAATATCACAGCGGTAACAAAGACATTCTATGAAGTTTGTCATACTCGTATTACTAGTAATCATATGAAACCGTTTACTAAAAAAGATGCAGAGATTGTGAAGGAGTGTTTCTTAAAACTTTTTAATTTAGTGTTAGTGTCAAAAATAAAAAATATAAAAGATAATAATTAAAAAAACTAAAACAGGAGTTATAATAATTTGATCGATTTCCACATTTTAAATTTCTAATGTTATCTTAGTCTTAAAGCATTTCCCATTTATCCTCATTCCGTGGCCTACGTAAAGTAACTAACATAGGTATGGGCCGCGTAAATCAGCTGGCACATGTATGTGGCCCAGCAGAAAAAAGGTTGAGTACCACTGCTTTAATCCAATCCTTTAATTTAATCCAGTTCTCCATCCAAACACAACAACGTAAATTTTTCGAACATCAACACATTTAATGTCTGATAAGGGCTCTCACAAAATGTTCTTTAACCTTTAACATCTGTTGCCAATTAGGAAATGGTAATCTGACAATCACACTTCTGCGGAATTACTTATCAACTGATTGACGGAATGTGAGTTACAAATCCTTGGAAAAATATACGAATAAAAAATTTAAAAAGAAAGAATAAAAATCTGAAATCATTTTCCTTTCATATTTATTTGTCGTTTTCTATGGAAAAAAATTTTTTCCCGTGCTAGAGGAATTAGAAGTACCTGAGAAGCTCTGTTTGATTTAAAAATTTAATTTATTCAAATGTTATTTTCAAATGGCAATATGAAATATACACAAAAGAGATACGTTGAATTGCCTTTTTATATGCTCATTAAATTATATCCAATTGCTCTAGAACAGGGGAGCGCAAACTTTTCCAGGGTACGGGCTACTTCTAATTTTTTCAAGGTGTTGTAGTCCACCCAATGGCGTAGGTGTAGTAAGCTAAGAAAAATGTCTTCAATATTTTTATAACTTAATAATAAATACTCAATATGTACTTACATACATAGTTACAATAAAAAAACCGTACACTTTTAAGACCGTGTTTAAAGCAAAACACAAGAAAAAACATAATAATAATAGTCACAAATATAATAATATCAAATGATGCATTTTAACAAAAATTAAAAATAAATTAAAAAATAAAACATTTTCTTCTAAAGTTAGTTCTTGCATTTATAGTCAGCTGAAGAGCTAGTCTGCATACTGTCAAGTAATCTTGAATATTTTGGTATATAATTACCTACTACTCATCTTTAGATCCCCAAAATGTCTTTGCAGTTCACGGTCAATCACGCTCGACTTAAGGCTGTCTTCGGTTAATGTTAAAGAATAGGACCCAAATTTTTAACATTTTTTTCAGATATAAAAGAAATGAACTTTTTATATGATATTCTGGCTTCACTATCCTTTAGGAGAGCAACATGTTTATCATACTTCCCATTTTTAACCGAGGGTTTAATAATTTTTCTGGTGTAAAATGTGTTTCGCGTTTTTTCTCCTATACCGTAATGTTAAATTGGCTATGCCTTCACGTATTAAAACAAAAAAAAAGTATTCATGGAATATTTGAAGTTTTTAAAAACACTATATTGTTAACAGAGGTATGAGTTATAATATTGCAAATTTCCATGAAAATGACATTTTCTGCTGAAAATTGCTTCCTTTTGTTCAAGCTCGTACTTTCTTGAAGACAGCCTTAGCCCCCTTCTCTAGAAGCAAACGGGTATGCAATATTTTAAAATTCAGTGTTTCTTTAAGGTATCTGACTACGTTCGGAACGTGTTTTTTGCAAAAGCTATAAATGGATAATATTTATAATATTTAGTGTCACTTAGATTAGAAAATGATATAAAACTGTTTTAAAAATAGTATTCAATAAAATTATTTAATTACAATATTTTGGCTAAAACTAACTTAGAATAACCTTTTTTTCAAAATGTTCTCCTTTTGTGAAAAATGCTCTTTTATAATAATATTTTGCCTGTATATAGCTCAGACCTTTGTATAGAGGTTCAACTAAATTTTTGAAATATATAACTTAGAAGTGGGTTTATCCTCGTTTTACAACAGAGGGAGAAATTTTAAAAAAAAAACGCTGATAATTATTTCAAATGGTTGTAACTCTGAAAATAATGTGAATTTTTCAAAAATCATATTTTAACCTCTGTACAGAGGTATGAGCTATATCAGGCAAAATATTATTATAATAGATGAATTTTACGAAAGAGAACATTTGAAAAAATTTAAGTAATTTTAGCCGAAATATTATTTAAATAACTTTTTTTGTCAAAATGTCCTTAAAACAATTTATACATGTATTCCAATCTAATTTACTTAAATATCATGAAAATTATCTATTTATGCCTTTTTTAAAATCACGGTTCCGAACGTAGTCGGATACTTTAAATTTCATTGATTCTCGAATTCATGACTTTGTTGTGATGGGTTTTATCAAATATTATTTTATATAGTGTTTGTAGGTCAATTGTCACCTGTGTAAAAGAATTTAAATGTACGGAATTACTTATAATTCGTTGAGTTATTTTATTGCAGATCTAACGCTAATATAACAATCTACAATAGATAGCACCATACCTTTTGAAAATGAAAACGGTTTTCATTCAAATTAATTTAATGTTTCCAAAGAATAAAAATTGATTATTTGGTATAAAACTAAGAAATATTGGCTTGAAAGGAACTTTGTGGGAAAAGAATAGAGAAAATAAGTTTAATATGAAAATCAAGACAGAACTCTTTGGTCAGTTTAAATCCATCTTAAAAGTTCCTGTTGCTTCATTGAGAAATCAAAAATTGAGGGAGCACTTCCGATGCTTGCTTCACTTTTTAACTGGATTCAGTACGAAAAAATTTGTCCACTGAATAGCTCTAATTTAAGATTAAAAAACAATATAGGAATTTTGTTCAGACGCTTTTTATATCTTTATCCCAACAACAGATGGTAAGCGTTTCAATTCCGGACATTGTAGAAAACACCTATAAAGCATATATAATTCAAGTAGACATAACTTATCTAAATTACAAAATGAATTCATTTGAAAGTTAGATTTCAGTCAGAAATACCAAATAATTCTGAAAATTTACCTGCGACTGCAATGTTCAAAATTTTAAAGAACATCTCGATTTTTTTTTTAAACTATAAGGAAGTATGTAAATTACATAAGTGATATTTATGAGTTTTTTCTAATCATTTAAGAGCAAGAGAGATTTTAACCAAAAAATACTATCATATTTTAAAAATGTTAGAACAACGCCTTTTTAAAAAATTATGTAGGTATTTTGATTTTTATTAAAGATATGTTCACATAAAATGTATAAGTTTCTTCACGGCCTCTTAGTTTCAATTTTCTAATGATGTGTTACAGAGTAAAGATACATGAGGGTACAGAAATAATAACTGCCTTTTTGTTTCAAAACATCTCCTCATCAGTTTTATTTATATATAAACAGACATCAAAGTTCTGCATCAATCACACCGTGGCCTTGATTTTCACCACTTTTGATGTTGTGCATAGTCAAAAGTGATTGTTGAAGGATTTCTTTATAAAGTAGCCTCTGCCGAAAAGGAAAAGTAAGCAACGTTGCCCAGGGAACACCACGTGAGGTGGGCTACCTTCTGCTCCGGCGAGGGCTGTCCAATTTGTTCTTAATCATCTGATGTACCGACAGTCCCGAAGAGTATAGGAATCATGAGTCAATCCAACTCCTCTGCACTAACATGCCCTGGTCGGACTTTCTGTCTGTCTCTCAGAATCGGGTTTAAAAGGAAAATGTGTCATGCGTTGATAAGGGGAGGAGACGTGGATCAACACATCCACAACATGGGAACTCGACGCTTTTCCTGAACTATTCTTAAATGTAATATTCTTTCATTGAAATTGAATTTTGATTCGCTCTCATGCGATGCGTGTGAAAAATCAACTACTGGTTCTCTGAACTGACCCTCTATGGATAGCCTACTCACATGCGTGTTGCATGCGGGGGAGAACAAGGACAACCCCACGCGGCGGCGCGACGAAGAGCTTCGTTCCTCTCTCCATTTCAGCTTTCCACGCAAGTCACTGGCGGGACTATAAATTTGCATTGAATTAAAGGGCATGACCCAAAACTGCCATGAGAACGGTTATACATTTACGTGGAACTTTAGAGAAAGCTCTATTATCCACTCATCATAATAAATTGAACAGAGAACAATTTGTTGAAGTTACATATAAAAATAGAAAGCAGTCCACATTAAATGCAGCGCAACAACGCTTGAGGAGGGGTGGTTGGGAAACCACTCTCCCAGTTGATTTAGTTTCTGTTTCGCTTTCATAAGAAAACGAAGAGAAAATGATGCCTACACATCTGATGACACAGCAAAGCCCGTCTTTTCTCAATTGTCTGCCGCCTCTCGACGGAACTTAGAGGAGAGAAGGAATAAATTTTTAATAACAATGATTAAGAGAATAATATTTTAAGTTCGTTACACGTTACCTCTTAAGTAACTTCGCGTACGGTTATTGAAAAGGAAATTTTAAATAACCACTGGAAGAAAGCAAGAAAAGGTAGAGGAGTTTGAAATAAGATCATGAGGGGTAGCTGCCACACTAAAATACCATGTGTTATTTTGAATGTCTCGTCAGTGAAGCATTGTATTTAGAAACAGGCTAAGACAATTTTTAGAAAATATTACAGAGAAGCATGATATGCGCTTTGCTTTGGAGTAAGTGATCATTGACTGGTGAATATTAGTGAAAAATAATATTAAGTTGAGACAAATTGATTAAAATATGTTCCTTATCCTTTTGCTTGTTATAAATATTTCTCTTTTAATATGAGCTGAGTGCCAAATGTTTCAGTAAGAAAAAAGCCGATTAATTTAATTTTATATGGGAAATGAAAGACATTAAAGAGGAAAAATTATCGTAAAGAATACATGGTTTTAGCGTAGAAGTCACTCGTGTATTTGAGAATGTATTCAAAGCAGTGCTAGGATTGAGGATCTAATGGAGATTTTTTTTTATTTGGTGTTCTAGGAATTTTGCAATTTATCGTTTTTGTTAATAGTTTAAGTTTGAAAAGGTGTAGAGATTTCTAAGATATGAAGAAATATGGCTAGACCCTGTGACGGATCTGTACGCTATCTTCTACCTTTCAATCCTCTTTGGAGCACCTTACAGCATTCGCGCTTAATCTTACAGACATCCCTCTCAAGAAGAAACCTTGATGTGTGGTGGTGATTAGTTCGACTATATAAAAGTAAAAGTTTTGTAATTGTAGGAAGAAGGAGCTAAGAAGCTGTTACAGTCGCCACGAAGGTGAGATAGAATAAAAGTTGATTTTCGCAGCTGTTTAAGAGCGGTGTTTGCTACTGTACCAAATTAGTTGGATAGGGATTTGTAATCAACGATAGATTAGGTTAAGTTAATTTGTTACTTGCGCGTTTACACTTAACTTTACTTCTCCCTTATCACTCCTAGGACATTCACTTAAATGTTAAACTTTTGTGGATTAGTGTGCTTGAGTAAAATAAATAATAGTTATAATGAAAGAGTTTCTGGTTCTGCTTTTACTCCTCTCACACTTTTAGGTAGACAAGACGGTGAGGGAGCAACTTCAGGGGTAAGTCGCTCACAAACTTAAAGTTACTATTATATATTTTTAACAAAAAATATAAAATATATTTACATTGAAAAATTTTTTTATTTCTCTTTACTTCATTTTTTTTAATTATGGAGAAACTGAACGTCAATAAAAAAAATATCTAAAATACGATTACTCGAAAATACTTTTACTTTTCGCAGAATAATCATGTAAAGGGAGATTTTAGATAAGAAGAAGAATTTTTTTAGTAGGTATACATTTTGATTTATTTTCCTATCTTTTCAAAAAACTCTTTTATAAAATCGACCCTCCATTAGCAAAAGGTTTGATGAAAAGATTTTCAAATTTCTAGTGCTATTTGAACAGGAATCTGCCCCCGAGTACGAATATGCCTTCAGTTTTGTCTTTGGTAATGTTATGGGAAATTTATGTATATATATATATAGGCCGTATCAATAAAAATACCTAAAAAAAAACCACTAAAATTTTTTTCAAGTCCAACATCCTGGTCAACGTTGAGTCTTAAACACTGTACGCGGAAAGTGTCGTTTTCGCTCTCGTCAAGCATTTGGCGCATTTTTTTAATCATTCACCTATTCCCGTGAAAACTCGGTATACTTATGTAAATTAAACTTTATTTACGAATATATATGGTGCTTTTAGAAATTCCAATTAGTTCAAAAGTTAATGCATTCCATAGAAATTTTACCATTAATAGAAATCTGGATTTCATTTCGCGAAATTTCTGTAACTTTACCTGTAAAATCAAAAAGCCCCTTTTATAATATCGACCCTCCAATAGCATGCGTGCTATGATAAAAATTACAGACCGTTCATAGTGTAATTAAGTAAAGCGCTCCTGTTGCAAATTAAATGGGTATCATGCAGGGACGGCTCAGACGACAAATGAAACTCAATGACAAAAAAAAGGAAGAAAAAGACATTAGGGTGTTTATTTAAAACTCCAATTTTTTATTTTTATTTTTTCATTAAATGTTTTTAAGAAAAATGCATATAATAAGTGAAAAGAAAAGGGTTTTATCCGCCTCCCCCCATAAATAAATTTATTCCAAGGAAAAAATAATTTTGCATGTGCTTTTTTTGTAATATTAACCATGGAATATGGTTTAGTGAGGGTTCTTTCAATTCGCTTATTAAAGTGTGTACAATAAGATATGATTTCACTTTTTGTAAACAATCAATATTCTGAACAATATATTGCAATAGAGAGTCGACTATCTCATTATATAATTTATTGGCAATTCGACAAAAATAAAATCAGAAAAAAAAACTTCATTACTAATCAATGGCATTATTTCTGATTTTCAACCATAGAATAATTTTTTTTTCCCCATTTCAAAAATAACTGGATGTTTAAATGTCTTACAAAGGTTAAATAAAAAAGCTTCCTATCAAGCTTGCTTTTTCATAATAAAAAAAACTAATCTTTCTTTGTTAAAAGATAAATATATTTTCCAAAATTAAAATTCATTACTATTGTTACTTTTCTAATTTGAAATTCAATTTCATTTAAAGTTTTCTTTCGAGTTAAAAAGCTGTCCCCTCCTCTTATAAAAAAGTACGCGAAGCTAAACTGTTACCTTTTTTAGTATTAAAAATGTACGGTACGGCAGAGACTATATATATATATATATATATATATATATATATATATATATATATATATATATATATATATATATATATATATATATATATATATATATATATATATATGTAAAGATTCAATAATATTCAATGAATTCATTATCTTTAGAATATAATTTGTAAATAAATAAATAACACAATATAAAGAATGACATTGCGCACGATTTAAAAACGATTTATCCTATCAGAGCAAATCAATACACGTACTCAAAAAGGTTTCAAAGAAATATTAACAAAAAAAGGAAAATTATTACGGAAAACATTACTTATCAATATGATCGTTGAACCATACTTTCCAGAACATTTCAGATTACTAGAAGGACCGATATATACTCCAACAAGACAGGCGAAGTTGCTTTTAATTTCACTGTTAAGATTAACCATCCGGATTTATGGAAGGCGCATTATTTAAATTTACTGAGCATAGTTTAAAATGTACTAATCTAAAAAGAAAACAAAAAGGTGGAATTCCTAAAAATTTCGTTAACTCATCTAGGGACTATTTATAATTATATTTTATTTTCTTTGCGTATATGTCAAATTGCGTATATTCCAACATGAGTGGAGAACAAACTTGCCGTTCTGAAATTGAATTTGCATTCATTATCGCGATCGAATAAAAGTACGTTCGAACTTTTTAAAATTTCATTTCGAATCCACGGCCTGGTACCTTTACACACTAAAAGTACCAAGTTTATTGTAATTTCTTTCTTATCTGACAGGCTAGTTCCCAGATTAGGGAAGAGAAAAACTTTCCTCAAGATATGGATACTTTTCCCCGCTCATTAGCGGAATCGTCGATATTTTGCTCATACTCAACGTTAAATTCGTAACATCCAGACTGAAACTAACCATCGGCCATTTTGCACCTGAAATAATGAGTTTTGTTATCTGGTATGCTCTGTATCGAAAAAAGGATGACTCTAAAAGTGATTCTGCATAAGCTACGAATGATAACTCCCTCTATCCACGAGAGAATCTTACATTTCATGATTTTTCTCATTCCTTTAATGCCTATCGTTTTTCCCTGCCATATTCACCATTTACAGCCATACAATTCCTTCTTCGTATACATAGCTTACGGATTTGTTATAAAAATCCCTTTCCTCGAATTCTGTTATTGTTTACCAAAAGAATGATTCAATTTTTTTCTATATCCAACATTTCACTGCCTCATTAATCTTCTGTATTGCATTATATGCTTGCGTTGTTCCTCTTCGTCAAACATCTCGCTCAACAAGTTAATGATTTCTCTCGGAGGCTTTTGACCTTCCGCACAAATCAACATCCTCCGAAGCAAAGCAAAATGGACGATCTCTTGAGCTCGTACAGGACGTTTTCTCTGTACCGACATTCTTCCTGATTGTGGCAAATTTCATCTCCTGTTACAAAAAAAATTGGTTTGGCATTTCACCACTTTCTGGGAAGAAATGAAAGTAATGCATACGTAAGTTATGGAATCATATCCTTTTGTGTGTCTGATATGGTATTCTAGTGGATCGCTGAGGATTGCCAACGGAAATGAATAATTTGAAAAGAAATTTTATAGAGGCTCATCTGAGTCTTATATTTGTTCCCACATCGAAAGAGCCACAATATAAAAAAGAACTGCTCGAGGAACCAGAATTCTGCTTTACTGGTTTCGATATCTTACCTTACAGAAGTTCCATGTTTGCTATCGTGGGGACCCTGCTTACGTACACAGTACCTCTTTCACAATTACGTAAATTAAACACATTATCTTTTTTCAGAACAATTAATCTTCCTTTTGTAATCGCCATTTCATAATGATAGTATTATGATGTTAGGAAATAAGATGCATTTTCAAGATTTCTAAATGCAATACCTTTTGCTGATTGTTTATGGTATGTAAGAGACCGAGAAAACCTTGTTTTCCCAAGAACTGCTCTGTTACAAATATGAATGCACTTTTTATTTTTTCAAATAAATCTGATGCTTTTTCCCAACATTTTTTACTTAAGCAAAATTTTGGTTTCTTTTTCGTATATAAGTTACTATTACTTCTATCATAGAGATATTTTTTATCCAATAAGAGATACATATTTCTATGCCTGCACTTATCGGGACTTTTTCCACGCTATTCATATTCTTCTTGGGATTAATGACTACCAGACGGGAAGGCAAAATATATGGTTACATCCTCTTTTTTTTAACTATTTCTGAATTATTATAAAGTGAATGTAAAAATAATTACAAATACAATTTAATAGAAAAATTTTTGCTTGAAAGAGTTAATTTAAAATACGATAATTAGTACAAAATTAAAAACATCCTCAAATTCGATGAAAAATTCATCGCACTTTTAACGTAATTTCAATACTACTAAAAATTATATTCTTTTCCACTATCTCATTTTTTGATACTTAAATATATTTTGTTCATAAAATTTCTTAAGTATGTCCGGTATCCATTCATCTATACGACTGTCCGGACTTTTTCTTTCAAAAATTTTTATTTTCTCCTAAGAAACTGGAGAGGATTTTTTGTATTATTTCAAACCTAAAAATGTGAATTTCGTCTTTTATATCCAGAGGAACAAACCCATCAGCTTATTCAATTGAAATAATTGTTACAAACATATTCTAGTTATTTAAGAGTTATTTCAACGTAGTTCATTTTATTTATGTGACTAAGTGGAGAAACGTTACTTTGATGTTAATTTTGTCACTATAAATTTTTCTTAATTTGAAAATTTCCTACGAATAATACGAAACCTTTCTAGCTATAAAAGAGTTTTATTACAGTAGCTTTTGCGTAGTGAAATGTTAGAATTATAAACAGCTACAGTTCATATACGAAATACATATCCAACATTTTAAAATATTGTTTTTCCGGTTGTGTTAGTATTATATTTCATATATAAAGAAATAATTCAATGTGTTACCAGCATACCATGCCAGCTAGTGCCATGTCTGCGATAATTTTGTAAAACTGTGCTTACTGAAATGTTACAGAATCAGTAATAAAAACAATTACAGAAACAAACAAAAAATTCTCAAAATATAGAACTAAAACTTCTACTTCACTTCGAATAAAAACACTTTCTTTACTTACTAATTTTAAATTCACTTCTGTATACAAAAGCAATTTAGAAGCTCCTTAGATTAGATGGTTTTGTGACAAAAGAATTAATAATACACAATTTTGGCTTTAAGAGGGAAAAAAAAAAAACTTACCAAAAAAATTCACGCAAATGCATAAGCAAATATGCAAATTTGCAATGATGAATTTAAAAGAAATAGCCAATAGCACATTCTAAATTGTTGTACTTTTTAGTGCATTCCTTTATAGATTAGTATACTTACGTTTATACACACAGCTTCCTTTACTCATGTTATATTGCATATATTTCTGAAAGACAAATTAAATACCCATTAAGTTTAAAATTTTTATGTAATAATATTTTAAACATTTAAGTAATCCCTTTACGTCATTTGTATGGACATTAAAGTTTATAAAGTCTATTTTTAACTTTTTTGATACGATTTTACTGAACTTTTCTATATGCAATCATTAGGACTGAAGATATAATTTCAAAATCTCCAATTTTTTCCTAATAATGTTGTTCAAATTGGGACACTCTGTACCTTTCTTTTTTAAAAAAAGTACTTGAAATTATTTTTAATGGTAATATTAAAATGAGTGTAAGTGGAAACTTGCGAAATATTTGATTCTCTGTGTATATATATAAACATTTACATTTGTCTCTACGGGCGATTATATCTGTTTATTATTCGAAATTTAAATATCAGTGTAATGAATCGAACATAATAGAGAATTTTAATTTATCTAAAATACATATTATTTCATAAACCAGCTCATTAAAAAATGGAACAGTGCTAAATCCAAGTTGCCATATAGCCTCGCATACTATACCTTGATTATCACCCGCTAACAAAGGTTTGAAATATTTTTGAGGTTTCCCAGTGTTTGATATTGTGTTTGGAAGTCTTTACTGGGAGTCTAATGTTGTACTATTATTTTAGTTGGCTAAAAATCCTCAAATCCGTGAAATTCTACGCTGTTTTTATTTTCCTTCATGCAGCCTTGGCTTGAGAAAAACTTTCGCAATTAGAATAAAAGGAAAATGAAGCTGCTAGGAATGTATTGTAGATACAACGCCATCTTTTCTGGTTAAATTCGTATCTAATTTGTTAATTACTAAGATTTAATCATGTTAATTGTTTATAGAACTAATACTTCAAGCCTTAAAACATGGTTGAGTAGTATGAGTGCTTTGGTCGACTGCATTTCACAGTACAGAGTTTTTAATTAACCTGAATTAAATATATTTTGAGACGATCAATTCCCAAGTACCACACTATTGTGCCAGATAATCACCTGATTTAAGCTTATTCTACCCTGTAAGAGACAAATTCTAAAAGCAAAAGGGAAAGTGTCACGATTATTATTATTAAAAACATTTCTCATAAAATAATATAATTACATTGTTGATGAATATAAAAGTTATAAGCAATTTTTTTTACAAGTGACTGACATTGCATCTCCATAATCTAAAACAAGATATGTATACCTGAGGGAATCTAACATGCTTCAAAGGTAAAGTATATTTCGGGCAAAAATAAGCAGAACCGAAGCATGATAAAAAATTACGACTCACATATTAACTGTGGTTATAGGCATTTTTGCTTTCTCAAGAAAACGTATAAAACATTTTCAAATAAGCAAACAAAATATAACGCCATTTCTTCTGGTTAAATTCGTGTGTCTAATTTGTTAATTATTAAAAGATTAGTCAAGGCAAATTTTTTGATAGAACTACTGAGGCATAAAAATATGGGCTGAGTACTATGTGAGTGCTTTGTGGACTGCATTACACGGTACGGGGGTTTGTTTGCTTACCCTGGGATTGAATATTCTGAGACGATCAATTCCCACCCTATTTTGCCACATAATCGCCTGATTCAACCTTATTCAACTAAAGAAGAATTTAAAAGCAAAAGGGAAAGTACTTTGCTATTCTTAAAAACATTCATGTCACTTAAAATGTAGTTACATTTTGCTGATGTATATAAGAGTTATAAACAATACTTACGGTGTATTGACATTACATCTCTTCCAAATCTAAACAAGATACGGCACTTGAAATCTATCAAGTTTCGAAGATGCTACTTTGGCGTGGATAAAAGCAGAAGGGGGGAACCGCGATAAAACAAAATTACGAGTCATATTATCTGTGTTTAGAAGACCTTTTGCTTTCTCAAGAAATGAACGAGTAGAAACATTAAATAAGCAAACAAAGTATAACATTTCAAGAATTTGAGACATTGTAGCTGAGAGATCCTGGCCGTGATCTTTAATCTTACGTTGTTTAAGCCCAGTTGTTCTAACTCTGCCTACAAAGATCCTGCAGTGTAAATGGACGGAGGAACGTTAAACTTCTTGAGAATTATTTACTTCAGCTTAATGGTTTTGGTTTAGTAGAGATTTTTTCGGGAAGCATTTAATGAGCAATCAAACACAATGCAAAATAGAGGGCAACATATAAAAATTTCCTGATACCCTAATTACTGACCTGCTTTTAAAGGAATTTCTGTCTGCAATCTTATTTTTTCACACGAATAAAACAATAGAATTACATTAAATCGAAAGCATAATCAATCCAGAACTAATCAAATTTATCAATAAAACATTTCGGGAGAATATTAGTCATATCAAATCCTGAAGAAATATCCATGGAAAGTCGAAATTCCCAATACCAGCTAGAATCTAAATCTTCAGCATTGCTGCTGAAATCTATGATATGGATTGGACTACTTAAAGATTCTAATCAGAATTCTGTGCATAGAGTTTCAAACTATTGCATTCCAAACACCACTGGATCTTGGATTTGAACTTGAGTTTGTGGATCTCATCTATAAATCTGCCATGGACTTCTCAAGATGGGAAACGTTTCTAAGCTTACCTAAGTTTTTATTCGTATCAGGAGTTTATTTTGCTAAGCAATGCAGAAGAAATGCTCTAATGTAGTATTACTGCAAAACCAGTAAAATCTCAAGATCAAGCAACGAGAAAGTGAGTAAATTTTATTACAATCCTGATATTCTATTTGCTCGTTATATATTCTATCTTGCTATGACCCTTGTTTTTGACGAGGATCCATGGTTGTCTCTGATTCGAAACTTATGGGTATGTTATTATTGAAAAGTCATTCAGCAATGCTGTTACTTATAAGCATTAAAACTTTCTTTTATGGATGTCGTACATACGGTGCATTTACTTGTCTAGTCTCTTTGCTGCATTGCGTACTTTGGGTTAGCAAGGCGTTGCTGTTCCCTGATCAGTAATCTGACCCAAAGTAATGTGCAGGCCTCCTAGAGGACTTTGGTCCATCTAGGCAAATAGATATCTCGAGAGGCAAAGCAAAAATTGATGACGTTATTCATTCAACATACTTTCTCGGTCCCTTTCTTCTTTTCTTCACAACTGGTGAATTTTTAATATGTGGTTCAATTATTGGTTGAATTCACCTATGTCGGTCTTTTCAATGTTGCCACCCTATGCGATTCTAAAAAATAATATTTTACTTTGTAACAGATTTCAGCTGTCTAATTTGTTCAGGATGTCAGGCAATGTGCCTCATTGCGCTGAAGAACAAAACATGAATTCTTCAAGAAAATACACTTGAGACTTCTGCACGACAAATATCGTGATGAAAATTAATTGAAAGGTGAAATGTTTGGAGAATCAGAATTCTCATTCCCCGGCTGTGACATTATCTCACTTAAAAGAACATGATTCTCGGCCTTATCGGGGACTTCATAACATACACTCTTCTTTTGATCAGCACGAAAATTTGAGATAATACAAGGGTTACCCAGGATGAAAAACCGGACACATGTGATTGAGAGCAGTAATAGTAGAGCCAACAAAATAGGACACAGTGTGACGGATGTGTACATCGCATACGATGTTTAACTGTAAAACCTGTTAGTGGTAGAGGAAATTATATCGAAAGTATCATATAGAGATGTATCGAGATCGGAACAACACGTAGTTTAAAGTTTCATGATTGCAGGAGTCGAGTTTAATGCGGACATTATCAACGAATATTGACAGTTTATGGTGAACAGTGTTTAGTTTGGAGCGTCTGGTGAAACAGTTGGGGTAAAAGGTTTTGAGAAGGGTGGCAACCATATCGGATCTCCATGAGATTGTCCACCACAAGTTTCCAGAGAAACCCGGTGAGAGTTTAAGAAATCCATGGGGAAATTTTTAGAACACCCACCGTACAGCCATAGGATTGATCTCGGCTTTAAGCCACTTAAAAGAGTATTACGTTTTTATTTGGAGAATGAAGTGAAGGAAACTGGGAAGGTCTTCCTCTAGTATCATCCATGCTCTTTCTAGAGTGAAGGCATAAACCTTCTAACGAAATGATGGGATCTGTGTCTCAACATCCATGGAAAATACTGTTGATTTCCAAAAGAGGTATTCTTTTCATTCAACTTGTACACTTTTCATTTGGGCAACCCTTATACAATATGGATGCATTCGATAATATGTTGAGTCGATTAAATATTATCTCCTTTCCTTTAATTAAAAGGTTATTTCACTGCGATTTTCATGTTTTATGAAACTATACTCTTATGGTCGAGTTCTTATTAAAGACTTGTCATGCAGAAGGTAACTTTCTGTCGTGCTCAGACAGATAGCTTTCTAGTAAACAATTGATTTTTTTTTTACTGCAAAATTTTGGAATTACACTTTTTTTTTATTATATTTTCTGTTGAAGAGTTTATTTTATATGTACAGTCTATTGACTTTATCATAATAAATATAGTTATTATTTAAAATCATTCTCGCACTTATAACAAAGTGAATTTCTTTTCAAATAAAAGTGGTTAGAGGTAAAATGTTTACGTAATTTTCAATAAGGAAATGTGAAGTGAGAATTTCAATACTTAAACAGGAAGAATTACATTCGCGCTGAAATCTAAATTATTTAAATAACAATATATGTGCAAAAATAATCTTTTTTTTACAGAATTTATTTATTTTTTGATGGAAATTTTTTTAAGTGTATAACGCAAAGAAGGAAAGTAAACCACTGCGTTAGATTAGCTTTTTCACTGATATTTTGGGGCTGATTTGATAACGGTACAATAGGAATTCTTTCACCAAATTGTTGCAACTTTTCACTATGTTGGAGTGATAATATTATGATACCATAACAGACTGGCCGTCAAAGATCTAAATAAGCCCCAAAATAAGTTTCCTCAAAAATACTAATGGATGATTTTTGTTATAGTTCAGAATTTTATAATAACTATAATATCGTTGAGATGTTCCGCACAAAAATTTTTAGAGAATAATGCCGATTGCGAAATCGGGCATTATCTTATTCTCATTCGAGACATAATCTAATTTCTAGATTATTATATCATTTTTATTTTATTATTTGTCTCAAACAGTATCATGGATACAAAAATACAATTGAGGAAGTTAAGCGTTGTTGATTCTTTGGTTCTTTTATTTAAAATAAAAAAAAATTGACAGCTGAAGAAATGAAAAATAAAAATACATATTTGATCTAAGGAGTTATAAAACATATTTTTACATCAAAATTACGTTCTATAAATTTTAGTTCCATTTGATTTCATAGAACGCGTCTATTTTAAAATAGAAATCAGCGGTAAGCTGTTTGTGTTATAAAAGTCCGAGAGGCCGACTAATATCCTGGTTTTGAATTGCATGTGTGACGAAGCATATCTCTTTCCCCTATTTTCCAACAGATCCCGTGCCGACAGAAGCTGCGAAATTCCGGAAGCCCCAAAATTGCTGGGAAGGAATTTCGTAGCTGGGTGGTCGAGTTTCGGCACCCTTTTTGCCCAACTGACCGGACTGTAAAAAAGGGGCGCCTTATCATTGTGTGCCCATTTTCCCAGAATTCGGAGGCGCCGTCACGTCGGAGAACATACAACTGTACACCCAGCCTTGGCGTCTCTTTTAGGACTAGCGGAAACGACCGTTTGGCGAGGCAGAGATGTATGAGATCAAGAGAATCCGAGACCCGGGAAAGGGGGCAGCAGACCCGGGGGGCCGAGGCCGACAAAGAAATGAAACGGTGGATGACGAGGAAAAGAAATGCTTTTAAAAAGGGGGGAGAGTCCGGAGAAAGAAAGAGACTGGACCTTTGAAGGGGGCGCGGACGTCCCTTGAGCGATAGCGATAACGAACCCGCGAAGTGCAGCGGTCTCCTGGCTGGAAAACCCAGGAACGGAAGAGTGCGAAAGAGACTCTAAATTGATAGTGGGAAATGTAATTTTAAAAATATACCCTTTTACTTATTATTTTGATGAATTTCCTGTGAAATAAATAGTTAGCCTAGAATTGAGTGAGATCATTACACATGTTTCTGAAAGAGAATATCAAACCTCATTAACCCCTTAAAGCCCGAGTTTTTTTCGGAAAATGAATGAATGAAGTTTTTTTAAGCACAAAACGAATATATATAAATGTAGTTTAAAATATAAGGTGATTCACGAAGAAGTATTCACTTTCCAGATGCTGCAAAACATAACAATCAAACACCAGTACCACCTCGGTGAACCGGAAGTGCATGCGTGTCATGAGACTGGATTAGTGAAAAGGGTTTGGTGTTTTCAGGGAAAATGCTTTTGTGTTCTTGAATTTAGCAAAAGTCAAGGGAGCCACTTTCTGGATATGTTAATTTTTTTGGTTGATGCTACAGTTGCAGGACAACTTCATTCTCCAATTGGATGGTGCACCACCACTGTAGGGATGGCAATCTGAGATCGATTAATCGATTTCTCAGGCCAAAAAGATCGATTTTTTGAATCGATATGTAGCACTGTATCGATTCAGTGATTCTAGGAAACTGATATTCGATTTTTTCTGTTCTGGTAAAAGCCTTAAAATTATTTACAATTAGTTGAATGTACTATCTTTAAAACCGTAATATCACTGCGTTGGCGGTTAAGGCAGTGTTTCTCAAACTGTGGGGCATGCCTCCCTGGGGGGGCGCGATAACCCTTCAAGGGGGGCGCGAGCATATCGAAAATAAAAGGTTAAAAAAAATTAATCTACCGGAATGAAAAAAACAAAATACTTTCTGATATAATAAAAAAATACAGATTTACATTGATATGATTTATATGTATCATCTGGTGAAAAAAGGTCATCAAAAATAAAAGATTCTACTTTGAGCGCTCATTAGCTATCTTTGATCCTATAACTAAATAAAAAAAATATTTTGTTTGCTTTGCTGTAATCCTACGATGAGAGATTTTTTTATTACGTTTATTTTAACTTAAAATATTATTTTTGCTGGTTTTTCGAATTTATTGGTATGGTTACCTGCATCCCTTTCTTTTAGGGAAGTTGTAAATTATATAATTCTGTTGCCCCTTTTTTCACATTGTGAAAGAGTTTTTGATACATGGA
Organism: Trichonephila inaurata madagascariensis; assembly: GCA_019973955.1. NCBI lineage: Eukaryota > Metazoa > Arthropoda > Arachnida > Araneae > Nephilidae > Trichonephila > Trichonephila inaurata. The sequence continues at coordinate 19,044 of BMAV01016297.1, forward strand.
TAGCATATTAAGCACTTTGAAGGATTAATTGGCCAAGATTTATTTTATGAGTATAATGAAACATATAATACAAAATCGTTAATTCTGGGGAAAAATGTTTTTTTGTTACCAATGACCTTGACAGAGAATCCTCTAATATGACAGTCTTAATGGGAGCTAATATGAATTGATAATATATCTCTTTTTGGGGCAAACGTTTTTTTAAAAATTAAAGTACTTGTTTAGACCAAGCTCCCGGCACGACCACTATTTTTTAAAAATATTTTCTTAAACATGCTGCATTTTTCCCCATGAATAACTTTAGTGGTTTTAATTGTGATGTTGTACGACTGATTATGGTTTTATAAATGTAAATGAGCAGAATCTAAAAAATTGGGGGTCTGTGATTTTCTAAAAGGAAATTGAAGCTGATCAAACAAAAGAAAAAACTTGCTGAAATAATGCCTATTAATCATGAGGAAAGTAAATTTGAGAAAAGCAATAAACATGAAACGAAAGGGAAAATTTTCAATAGCTACATTAAGGAATTTATCAAGAAAATATGAAGCCTTAACTGACCCGCAAAATGCACTTCACCCTGTCAAAAAGACAAGCAAGAAAAAGTTCAACAGGATATTTGTCGATCATCAAAGTATATTAAAATAACAAAACGTGAACAAAATGTGACAGTTTTGCTTGCAAATAACTTTCCTGTAATGTTAGCAAAAGTGTTGTGATTTGTGTCCTTTATTAAGGCCCGCACTTTTTGGAACAATTTAGTTCAGTTTTTTTTGGGATATTTTCTCAAATTATGAAAGACAAATAGAAAAATCCGAAATAGGTAAGTATATTTTCTCTTATTAAATTATTCACTGAAATTGTGTTTTTTATTTTGTATATTAAAAATAATTAAAAAAAAAGAAGGGGGGTGCATCACCCCCCGGACCATTAACGTTAGTATCGAGGGCACACCTGACCCCGGGCTTTCTCGCTTTAAATATTAAAAATAACCAATTGTTATTCATTAAAATTTTTTATATTTTTTTTTATTATTAACATTTATTCTAAATGCAAATTTTGCGGGTTTAAAATTACAGTTCATTCAAAACCGTTTATAATATGAGTATTCATTTCAATAAATCATTTTACATTTTGTATACATTGTCATACTTGGTTTTACCTCCTTACAATTAAGCTATTATATCAAGAATTGTATTATCTTTTTTTTTAAAAAAAAAAAACTGTTTATATGAAAGGTGGGTACTTCAGCCAGTATAATAACAAGTTTAATAATTATCAGTGACTTTCATGGGCTTGTCTTGAGAGCAAAGTTTTTTAAAAAGGGAAAGGGTAAAAAAATTTGAAATTGACACTTAGAGTTATTTTTTGATATTTACTCAGATCTATATTTTGTCTTCGAAATAGCCATCCGAAAAACTGGGTTACAAAGGACTTTTTAAAAAAGGTAAAAATATAGAAATGCTTTTTTAGTGCAGAAAATTGCATCCACCTCTATCCAAATTCAAAAGGGGATTTATTACAAAATTGCAATTTAATTTCGTCACTGGATGTGAAATCTATGAAAATCTCTTTTTCGGGGTTTAGAGCCCTTCTAAGTATTTTGTATCCAACCCCTTCGTAACTTGCTATAATTTGCCCTCGTCTGTGTACTTGTTGATGCTTTATTATCGTCGAAAGCTCGCTGTGATTTAAAAATATATCTATGATTTTGTTTTAATCCACTGCCGTAAATACTTAATACCGTGAATTATAATTAACGCGTGAATTAGAAATGTACACAAGGGGATTCGGGCTAATCGATTCAGCCAAGACTGACTAGAATTGTACAAAGTACAGCTTTTTTACATGTTTGGGCAGACGTCTGTTAGGTTGCCTAGCCCTCACATGTACGCCTAGGATGCCAGATGTAATGCATATGATAAAGGCAACAAAAGATTAGGCTTTTTTTTATATATGTATATAATGACATTTGTATTTTTTAGAAATGGATCTTGAAAGAAATAAATCTTTAATTAAATATTATTTCTAAATCTGTTTCAATTTTAAAAAATTAGAGAGAGAAAATAAAATAATTAACCTATTATTTAAAAAGTAATTTAAAATATATATTACTTAAGAGTAACATATATAAAAAAATTTAATACATATCTTATTAATACTGAATTAAGAACAAGTTTAATAAGTATTAGCGACTTCCATGGATTTTCTTGCAGAGCAAATTTTTTCAAATTTTTTTAGAAATTGACCTATGAGTTCTTTTCTACATTTAGCTGATATCTATATTTTGTCTTCTAAGCACCCACCACATTTTTGCAATATGTTCCAATTTAAAAATCAGAGAAAGGGAAAAATAACATAATAATTATCCTATTTTTTTTTTTTTTTGCTTAAAAGTAACATATACAAAATTTAATACTTATGTTATTAATTTGTAGCTTTAGCGTCAAAGGGCATTATTATTGCATTCAGTAATTTATTAATGTATAAGGGGGGCGCGATAAAAATTGTGATTGAAAAGGGGGGCGCCAGTATTGCAAGTTTGAGAAACACTGGGTTAAGGGGTTAATTTAATGGCAAGAACAAAAAAATTCTATTTCGCATCACGTTCACGTTATTGTAGGTCTTTTTGAGTTTTTTTAGATATCTTAATTTATGTTTCAAGTAATATAGTCAATTTAAAAAGAATCTAAATATCATCTCAGTTTTTTTGTGAATCTCTCCTCAAAGCAACTTTTACTCAGATGTGTGGAATTTTTGGTTAATATCAATTCTTGATACAGAACAACTACAAATCAAATCAAAATACTCGGAAAGAATTTAAAAATAAAAGATCCCTTAAAAGGAATGTCTCCTTGTGGAATATAGTGTCATAAAAATGCATTTAAAACAGTATACGAGTAAGGTTTCTGGGAAGATTTTGGGTTGACAAATCTGAATATAATGGTTTATCTTGATTTTTCGCAATTATCTCAAGGAAAGCGTAAATTATCAAAGAGCCTGACATCGTAAAAATGGTGCTTCTTTTGAAAGAAATGATATCACATCCGTGAAATAAATTTTTGATTGTCCAAACAACTTGCCGCTCGGTTGAATTTCTCTCAGATCTCTGTTATGAAACACCTACCCGGACTTTTCGCTGAATGCATGCTTCAGTTTTTCATCTGAACGGGAACTCCACTGGCTATCCACAGCATACAGAACAGACAATTAAAGCCAATGAAAGTGCGAAGCATTACTTCCACAATTATGAAAGAAAGAAATGATTCCACTTCGAGCGTGTTCCTGATTACTGAAACACACATCAAGAAGTACATGGCAGTCAAGAGGAAGGACGGAATGGAAAAAATTGCTTGGACACTTTCAAGAAAGCCGTCCATTTTTGCCTTCTGTATCAGAATATCCATCTGTTTCATTGGGCCGAACTCCTCTGGAGAAAATTGCAAAATTTTTCCAATAAGATTGTTTATTTGAGAACAGCAACACTGGCAAAGAATGCAAAAAGATAGGGACACTAAAAGGGTGAATGTTGGATGTACAAGAGAATGAAATAAAGATTTGAGACTAAAAAACCATGATACGTATCCAAACATTGCTAATCTTATATCCATAAGTTTCGAATCGGCTTGACACTGAATCATTATGGTGCGCTATTACACGAAGAGTGGAAAGCACCGCTGGAATACAAAGAACTACAAATACAATAAAATTGATTACTTTCTTATGAGATGATAAATCGAGGTTAAACAATGTAACTGTTAGAAGGTTCCTTTTAGAATACATCGCAATGTAAATTCCAGCGACTAATATGCAAATGGCGAGATTCGTAAATGTCGTTTTCCAATCCAAAGAATGGAATGATACTCCAGATGAGATCCACGAATCTAAATTAATGTATATAAAAACTATTTTAAAGGTTATCGTTGCAATGCGGTCTAATGGATGTCGAGTAGGTTTTTCAACGAGTCCGGTCCACTTCATACATTTGAATAATAATATCGGATTTTCAGAAGTAAGATATCTACCATTCAGTATAATGGGTGAATTTTCTTCAGGAAGAGTTATCACCGATGTTTCTTGTGGCCTTCTTGTTCTGTTAAAATTACCAAAGCCATTCATATTTCTAAAAATATATATTTTATGAGTCTTTTTATGATTTTTTCCTAAGAAATTTTCAAAGCTTGCAAATATCACAACTCTTCAACAAAATCGATTGATAATATTTGTTACTCGTTCGCCAAAAGTATTGTGAACTGAAAAACATTTATAATCTCTGTCTAAATTTCAAATGTTTGTGATTTCATCATTTGTATCATGTTTGGGTTTTTTTATAAATCACCAACAGATGTTTTCATGAATGCAAGATGAATATCCACGCATGCAAGGCTCGAAGATTGGAGAGTGTCCTTTATGTTTGCACGATGTTCAGAAGGGGAAAAACTCTTATCAGATTCACACAAAAAATTGTGAGCACCATTATGTTTGTGTTTTATAATAAAATCCCTTCGAGAAACTTTGATTTTGTTTGTCCACATGAACAGTATAAGAAATAAGTTGCTTCGATAATAATTCGTGTTGACAAATCCACCCCGAACACAATTGAAAATCGATACCACTCTTTCAATTCTTTGTTGAATAATTTATGCGAATTCTACAAATCAAAACTGGAAGTGTTAGACACTGTCCTAACTTTTTAACGTTTCAGACATATAGAGTGAATTCATATGAGTAACTTACTTTACGACAGAGAACTAAAGCAACACACAATTGATAATGATTATTAAGACTCGCATATTTCGAATGGCCTTTAAAAAAAGTAGAAATAGAACTTTTCATTCAGTATTGTACTGATTTTATGTTTTGAAGAGTAAATGGATCTTTTCACCAACAACTTCTTTAAAAAAATAATTTTATTGCTAATAAAAGTATTTTTAAATCTTTCATTACTCTCTTATTTCGTCTATTATGTAAGTGTTTTTAATCCGAAATGAAAGTTTGAAATAAAATATAAAAAAGATGAAAACAATTTATAAGAATCAGAATTGATTTATTATGTAACATTTTAATTTAGTTATTGGGAAATTTTGATTTTATTTTCGTTTCCTTAGAGTATATCAAACTAAAATAAAATTTGTGTTTTTGTAAGCTGTTCTATGCGCTAGGT
>BMAV01016298.1:0-21436 GCA_019973955.1 Trichonephila inaurata madagascariensis
TCTTTCCAAAAGTTCGCAAATTAAGAAAAATCGTAAAATGTTCGTTTATAGATTTCGACTGTATATTCAAATTTTAGTAATCTATTTTGATTATAATGACTTTATAAATTTATATTCATCATGTCCATACATAAAGTAATGAATTTCAGGTAAGAAAGAGTAAAAAGAAAACAAATGCAACTTACGTAAAACATTTTTACCCAAAAAAAAGGTAAAAAGGAAAAAGAAAGAAATATGAACTGATTGGCGTGCTTGATTGCATCCATCCGAGACCGACGTCACAAATTTAATTCCTTATTCCCTTTGAAATTTTGCATCGACGAAGACCCATTGAAATTAAACTTCATAACAATTAAATTACAACCCACTAATCAATTTACGTAATTTGTTATGATAACGTTATTTTTGATAATGATTTTTTCGTAAACCCGGGGGCATGGTTTTTTTGAAAACAATAATCAAAAAAAAATAAACAGTTCTTCAGAACGAAGGAATTTATTAACAAATACCCAATCCTTAAAAATACAGGATTCAGCAGCAATATTCACAAGTAAATACCCAAAGGTCTTCCACCTTCAACAGCAATCAAACAAAAAAACCGTGTTTAAAATACACGTGTAAAGATTTTTCAAGCACAGCCGGCAACGTGTAAAACAATCCTCACTACCGATGGTTTTTGTTTCCCCCGCCGACCGGCGAGCATCTTTTTTAAGGGCGACAAAAACCCAGAAATAAACAGCTCGTGTCATTGAACGTGACCTTTATGGGGGATTTCTACTTCTAGAAGTTTCCCCCGAGGGTTCCGGTCGCCAACATGGTCGCCAGCCCCAAATTGGCGGCCAAACGGCCCCAAAAAATGATGCCAACTTGGTTTCCCCGGTTTAAATAAATAAACAAACATAAAGTAATATAAATGCATTAAACACTCAAATACAAATTATTTAAATATTTACATAAAATTGTAACAAAAGATTTGGTAACAATGAGCAAAAAAATTCTCGCGTCTACACATCAGCGTAATTACAAATATCCATATATTTAAGACTTCTAGAAACAAGGTAAATAATTACTTGAATGATAGTTGCAAAACTACTAATTTACATTAATCACTGTTGTTGAAACCAATAAAAATAAAATTTTAACACTATTGAACTTTCATTATAGATTACCAACATTTTATTTTCAAATACAAGGTACTTGACGGGATCTACCTGAAAACAAAAAATAACATTTTGACGGAACCCTCAGCCATTAGGGCGCCATAATTCATCTTTTTTTTTAAAAAAAAATTAAAACCTATTCATTTAAGCAACCAGTAGTCCCCTTTGGGATCCTAAGCTCAATAGGTTTTAAAAAGGGAACCCCATGGAGAATGCCATTAATGTTTTTTTTTCCCCCAAACCATCTTTCAACTCCTGAACTGGAGAATTACTCAAGCCTCGGTTAGAAGATGGATTGTTGTGGAAGAATTCCATCCATCAAAGTAGATCAATACCGTTTTAAAGGGGGTCAATGGAAGAGATTAAAATCTTTTTTTTAAAATTAATCGGGTTTTCACTTTACCGCAGAGTGAAAAAGGGGTTTTCCCTTTAAAAAAATTTCGTTTTTTGTACTTGCATCTTTCCCTCTATAAAAAAAAAATTATATATTTAAAAACTTTAAGTTTGATACAAAAAAACTATTTCAAAATAAATAAATGAATTTGATTTTTTAAAAATTTTTTCCCCCTTTAATCCCTTTTTTTTAAATTTTAAGTAATCTGTTTAATCATCTTTTTTAGTAAAACAAGTACTATAAGAAAATAGTTTATAAGTGTGAATTCCTACTTAGATCAACAACGAAAAATTTTATTTTAGCTTTTTTTTGTTAGTTACGATTAATATATATATAGGAAATAATCATAACATTAAGTGGTAATTATTTTTTTTAATTATCATTAAAGTATCGTATTGTCCTTTAATTTCAGTTCAACTGAATGTTTTTAACACGTGACAAAACAATTTCAGTTTAACACAAGTCGCCAAAAGGGTCGCTAAGTAACCAACGTGGCTGTATTTGTAATTCTTTTAAATAATAATTTTAATTAATTTTTAATTAAATTAAATTTGTATTCCATCCAAAATGATCCCCGTATATAAAATTTCAGCTCCGTTCAGCGCTTTAAATGTATTTTATTAACGATTGAAAATTCCAACAAGATAAATAAATAAATATGCAAATATATAAATAAATAAATATATAGAAAAGTGCGAGCTATTAGTAGAATTGAAAAAATACGATGACTTCAATGATTTTTTTTTTTTTTTTTGATCGTGGAAGGAAAATTGAGTTTCAGTGGGTAGTTTCCTTAAAAAAATTAAATATTAAATGACGAATATTATATTTGATATTCGCAAAATTTTTTATGCCGGTAAATGTAGTACAAAAAAGTTTTAAAAGATAAGTATATCTGTTGTTACTACTGACACCTAAATTATCACTTGAAGGCCAATTTTTACTTTATTAAACTTGGTAAGAAGCACTCTTTTTAAAGCACTCTTTACAACTTTTCAAAGCCATTCGAATAATTTTTATTTATAAAATTTAAAAAAAAATATTAAAATTTGTAATTCAGCACACAAATTTCTTGTTAATGTACGTATACACAATTTTTTGTACTTATGATATTTGTCAGCACATTATTTCTTCTTCATCTATTTAATGATTTAAAAAGCTACCGTAACTTTTATAAGCACATCTTTCCCATACTTAACAACATTTTTTTTAATTCTAGAAATAGTTATGTTCACATTTAAAAAATCTATTACAAAAGCATTTTTTGCTGGAAAAAATTTCTTAACTTCTACTGGGAAAAAATAACACCGATAAAACTTAACTATAAAAAAAAAATAATAATAGTGATTACTTTATACAACTTTATGCTTTAAAAAATGTTTTAATGGTTTAAATGGTTTAAAAAATGATTTTTAATGGTAATGGTTTTTTTTAAAAAAATGGTTTTCAGAGGAATCCAAAAAAATTCGAAAGAGTTTGATTGTTAAATTATTATAGGAAACCTATCTTATACGTACTTAATCAAATCATTCAAACTACATCTAGTAATCAAAGTACGACTTTATTTTATTACGAAAGATAAGTTCATTAATACCTCTAGGTTACTTCATAGGTGGGACTAAGTGATAACCTCGAAAGAGTCGAATTCACGTACGTGGAGGTAGGATTTCTCATATAAATACATTTAAATTATTTTTAATTAGGGATGAAGACGAAAGAAAAAAAATATTTAGAAAAATAAATCAGTAAAATATTAGGTAACACAAATACTCAAAATCGCAAACCATATTTACTTTGATGTAGAAGGTATGAAATTTAACAAGATCATTTTTTTTCCTCCGGCAGAATTTCCTCGTAACCTACTAGTGGTTTTGTATTCCATTTTTTGCTGAAAAAAATATGGTCAACGTCAGAGTCTATATTTTCTAAAGAGAGTCTGCAACCCTTTTTCAACTTAACTCATACCTTCGGTCAAATTATCAACCACCATTTGATCTTCTAATTGAACTGAGTGTAAAGAGTCAAGTTCTTCAATGTTTTACACAATAATTTCAATAAGATCAGCAATTGTCAACTAATTGTTGTGAGAATGCAGCAGTTCTTGAATGTCATCACTATCCAATTTTAAAATTATTTGCCTTGCCTTTTCTCAATCCCATTACAAATTACACCAATTTTACCCCCCTCAAATAAAAAATGACTCGAAGAGATTTGAAAACCGCAACTCTGGGGGTCTCGTAAATCGAGGTATTACTGTATACTCTTCATATCAAATATTACAAAAAAGAAAAAGAAAAAAAACTTTGATTAAAATAGTGAGAAATGAATGATAATCAGAGGAAAGTTTAGAGCTATTCTTTCGGAGAAATAAACACTTAACGAAGTCATATTGCTAAACTGTAATGATTTAATAGATATTTTGACCTTTCAAATTTTGACCTAGCTTAATTAAGGCATCCGACTACGTTCGGAACCGTGATTTAAGAAAAAACACATAAATGGATAATTTTCATGATATTTAGTGTCACATAGATTAGAATACATGTGTAGAATTGTTTTAAGGACATTTTGACAAAAAAAAATATTTAAATACAATATTTCGACAAAAAAAATTAACTTAGAATAATCTTTTTTCAAAATGTTCTCCTTTTGTGAAAAATGCATCTATTATAAAAATATTTTGCCTGTATATAGCTCAGACCTCTGTACAGAGGCTCAACTATTATTTTTGAAAATTCACATTATTTTTAGAGTTACAACGATTTGAAATAATTATCGGTGTTTTTTTTTTCTTAAAATTTCTCCCCTCTGTTGTCGTAAAACATAGATAAATCCACTTCTAAGTTACATATTTCCAAAATTCTATTTGGGCCTCTGTACAGATGTTTGAGCTATAAACAGGCAAAATATTACTATAATAGAAGCATTTTTCATAGAAGGAGAATATTTTTGAAAAGTGGATTTATTCCCTATGTTCATTTTTGTTGTTAAAACGGTGCCTTGAAGCCATTTTATTGTAATACTATTCTTAAAATAATTTTATATACATTTTCTATTCTAAGTGACACAAAATATCATAAATGTTATCCATTAATACGCTTTTATAAAATCACGGTTCCGAACGTAGTCGGATACCTTAATACATGTTTTGACCTTTCAAATTTTGACCTAGCTTAATTAATCAATTTTTACGATTGGAAACTATTATTTCTCAATATTCGTAATAAGGGAACAATCAAATAAGCGCGACCAAATTTATGTTAAGAAAAATCCAGATCGGCTTTACTCAAATCATGACTTGATAGATGGAGACTATAGCGGCGCTGCATCAGCCTAAAGGAATTTCTTGGAAGGATTGAAATTGACCCCTCCCCTCTCGCCCTCTATCCCTCTCCGCAAATTGCTGAACCCCTTCAAAATCCGTTCGTTTTGAATTAAATTCTGAATCATCCAGAAAATATATATATGCCTTCGGTGGTTTCGAACCTTTGATGTTTCAGAAATAAGGACTTCTAATTCCTGCGAAAAATTGTGATTAATCTTGGGGAAATGAAGCCGTTTTTCTTTCTGTGTCGGCGCTATCATCACTTGATTTGTTACTTTTTGAATAGGGTAGCAACGAGAAACATAGTGAAACTTTTTGACGCGTATTTTGAAAGAAATATGGCGAGGAAAAATGAAAGTAACAAAAGAAAAATATCTATCTTCTGCTGTCAAAGTTATTTTAATAAGATTTTCTGCATTCAAATTATTTTGTATTTTTCTATGAAACTCAACATCTAACGGATTTTTTAATATATATATACACTATGTTTTTTCTAATAGAGTTTATTTTCTGTTTAATTAGAAAATGTATTTTCATCGTTGTTGAATGAACATATTAAGATTTTAGTTGTTACATATTTTCAACTTTCTTTCATTAGGTAATAAGATCAATATCAGACTATATTTCTTAAAAACAATGTATTTCCTTTAAATATTGTAAAAAAAAATTACATTACTGCAGTTCTAGGTACTCAAATTCTGTATTTCATGGATAGAAATTTCAATAATTATAAGAAATATTTCTTCGACAAAATTCATGAATGTGTAATACATCATTGTACCTCTTAAAATGCTTCACTTCTATTACCAAAATTTATTTTTTCGAAGGAAAAGCTCTACGCAATATACAATGGATAGCAATAATTTAAAATCTACATCTATGGAGTTTTACAAGAACAACAATGAGTTATTATTATAATAATCAAAAATACATTCAATTAAATAAACTACTTTTGAAGCATATATGATTAAAAATAGTACTTAAAGTAGATAAATATATATCTTTGATTCCTTAAGTAAGGAATTTAGTTGTAAATGGAATGGGAAAAGATTAAAAAATTTAAACGGCTATACCTTTAAATAAGAAAAATCATTGCAAAGTAATAATATTTTAAATTTTAATATTAAAAAATTCTTCAGGCTAGATTTAGAAGAGATGACCACATACAAAATGCATTTATAGTAGATAAATCTATGATGAAACTCAAGACATCTGTGATTCTTGGTTGAAGGCTTATCAGTGATTGTGATACAAACGGTTGACTGTACCGAATTTTACAAATTAAATTTGATTTTAAAATCATGGGAGAAAATTTTAAAAAATGACATAACTCATTAAAATAAAAAAAAATCGTCTATATGTATGCATGGACTGAAGGTAAAACCACAAATACACAAAAAATAAAGACATAAAATTAAACACATTTTTTTACATGTAGTATTACTCGAAATCATGTTTACAAAAATGTTCACAATACATGTTCAGAATGATTATACCAACGGAATTGTTAGTATTAAATGATTGCGAACAGTTCAAAATTCCCAGGTATTTCTCGTAATATGCATACTGAACAATGAGTAATTAAAAGCAACTTATGTTTTCGGTTTTATTTAGAATCTCTGTTTGATGAATAAACGGTGCACTTAAAATCGGGTGGAATCATCAATAACTCATTCATCATCTGTAATCCGTTTCATCGTAAAAATAATAACTATTTAATTACGATAAAAATTGCCTACTGGAGCATATCTGTCCTTTTGGCGCTTGCCAAATCACATATCAATGCAAAAGTCATAGGTGCAGTAGACGGTTTATCACAAATGCATCAGATCATTGTTAGATACTAAAGGTTTCCAGTTCGTAATTATTGTTAATAGTCCAAATTTATATTTCGATTATCAAAAACTAATAAAAAATTCAATTTATCTGTGATAGCGCCAATTGAAAATGTGTTTTCTTTTCATATCTCAATTTTTCTCTCTCATAGATTTGTATCATTTCACAACTGTATACATCCCTTCTTATATAAAAATTACTTTTAATAATGAGCTGCATTAAACATTTAAGCTTTCTATAAGTTTATATATATAATAAACGAGTAGTCTAAAAGAAGTATAAATAACATTATATCAGAAAAATATCATCTTGTGCTAGCTATCATATTAAATATCAGGAAATTAAAGTTAAGAAAATACAAGTAAAACTGTTTAACATGATTTTTTATGGCATAGAAAGATCGAATATCAATAGTGTAATCAGATTTAAATCATCCACGCATCTATTTCTAGATAATCCAAAGACTTTACCAACAGCATAAGTTAAACTAACAGCATAATCTGCATTTGTTATAGTATGCGTTGCTTATATTGTATCACTCCGTTCACTTTTCTTTAGGAAATAAATATTTTCACATAGTTACTTAGGTCTTCCCTCACATTATATGATACTGCACATTTGTTGGCAGAAGAATACTATTGTTGTTAGGTATTTGTTGTTTTGATTCATAGTGTCCATTTGTCCCCAAAGGAAGAAGTTTCCAAGAAGTCTCGCTGGTTTCTTGAGTCATACTACTTGATACAGCTTATTCGTTCATTAAGGTTTACTTTTGCCAAAATATTTGCTGAGATCTTGACTGAAATAAGGCATTTTAGAAATTGTATTCTTAGTAATCATGCATCATACAGTTTTTTAACACTTTATTATAATAGCCGTAATAACCAAATGTATACATGTCTGGTCCTTAGCATTGTAGCATTCAAAACTGTAGACTCCGAACTTAAACTAACCCCTTACATAACAAAAAAAAAGAAAATTAATCGTTCCAAAATTATATAAGATACTAAACAAAACAATGATTTATTCAAAGAGAAGCTTTATAGTTTAAATCATTCTGTGAAATATTACAAGAAATACAATTTTACGTGTACTTAATTAGAATGGATGAATTGCAGGCGAACGAATAATACATATAGGTTCAATCAAAGGTAGTAAGGTAAATAACCGTGTGAAAAATCTGGGCCTTTTCTTATTTTTTAGTGTTTTGATTCATCAACTGAATAATAATATTTTGATTTGGAACTTTAATCTCAGATTGGGTTTTTATAATTTAGTAAATAGAAATCCTTTATTCCATTATAAAAACGTTTTTGAAAAACATTATTATAACATTTTTTTTATCCTGCGATAAACTTTAAAATAACTGCAAGTCCAATACAATTCGGAAACACAATACATTACACAATTATTTTTTACAGTAATAGCTACTGCTACGTTTCTGGGACCAGAACAAGAGACGAAATAGTTTACGCACATGCCTACAGCATTACATAAAAGACAAACTGTAGAATCTGTTAAGCCAATTCTGTACAGATGTTTCTTAAGGTAGTCATGACCAATTGTAATTCGAATTCGAAACCGACAAGTCTAGGTATGGAACTTTCCAATAAGGAGATAGAATTCTTTTCCCTCACAGAGTCCCCAAATATCTTGAAAATGAGCCTTAAAGCTAGTGTTGATGATTCTTTTTTGAGGCTTTGATAACAAACAAGATGATTAGGTTGTTCAAGGTCAGAGCAAGCCTTGACCAGCTAATTCATTACCCATGATTCCACAATGACTTCCGGGATGACACATTGCGTCATTATATATCAAATAACTAATCAATAGAGTATAACTAAGTATAGGCCCATTGAATGAAAGAATGATTGAAGAAATTACTTTGATATACCGACCTGAGAATCAATACAGGTAACAGTGTTCTGATTATCTCTTTTAGAGCAGTGAACTGTCTCAAACTGTGGGGCGCCCCCCCTAGGGGGGCATGATAACCCTACAAGGGGGGCGCGAGTATATCGAAAAATCGAAAACAAACATTATTTAAAAAAAAATTATTAATTTACTGAAAGGAAACAGAAAAAAATACTTTCTGACATAATAAGAAATAAAATGCACATTTACACTGATATAATACACTTATAAATGTATCAGTTCTGCACCATATATTTCATATTTAATTTAACAGTACTAAGTCAAGAACTAGTTTAATAATTACCAGTGGCTCTATGGACACGTCATCACATTATATGCAAATTTAATACTTTCCTTGATAATTTGTAAGGTATATATTTATAGTCCTATTGTAGATTTACATCAGAGTGTATTATTATTGAATTCAAAACATTATTATTGTATGTAAGGGGGGCGCTATGAAAATTATGATTAAAAATTTGGTCGCGAGTATAGAAAGTTTGAGAAGCACTGTTTTAGAGATTTCAAATTATTAAAATATCCTTCCATTTTATCGTATACGGTATTCAGTTTATAAACATGTTCATTTTAAAATCGTTTTTGTTATTTGAATATTCTAAATCTGACGTATTTCCAACAAGAATTCAATTTTTCTCTATACTGTCTTCGATTTCATTGAGGAATTTAAAAAAAAAAACGAATATGTTATTTATATTTCAAAATGGTTGAGACTTTTTGATACAATAATGATTACTAACTAAACATAGGTTATTGCTTCAAATCTTGCTGCGAGCTATCCGAAAGAATACTAGTAACAAACCAATTACCTTTGAGTAGTTTTGTTCTTTATTAAAAAGTACTTTTTCCCCTCAAGGTAAGTTTGATAGCTCTATTCAACTAATCAAACATGATCACTAGCTGTCTTAATTAAGGGGTCTTGTTATCCTCCTTGTACCTTTTCGAACAAAAATTGTTCTTCTTTGAATCTTTGTCCCAAAACATAAACTACTTCTTTCTTTTGAAGTGGTTTACTGATAGTGTAGTTAAAGTGAGTGCTTGTTAGAAAGTTTTGTTACAAATTACTGTTTAAGAGCATATAGTATTTTTGTATAGTTCGAATACTACCCTAAATTATTGTTATCGAAATAGATATTAAGTTAGAGAGATATATTTTACGAATGCAAAATATGTTTTTAAAGCATTCTAGCTTAATATTTAAAATTCTGAATATTTTTTTAAAAATGAAAGATTTTTTATTTTTAGAAGGTTAATTCCACACAAAAATTTTTTAAAAAACATAAGAAAAAATTTTTTTTATTGTTTCAAATTTTAGAAAGAATATTTTAAAATTTAAATTTTTAGGAAACCTACGTCACTTTTGGAAAGGGTTGAAGTTTTTATTTAAAAGGGTTTATTTTCTTATAAAAAACACATACATTTTTTTATGACAACTAATCTAACCTTTTTGGGGAAATATTTAATTTTAAAAGTTTGAATGGTAACTATAATTATTTAATGAAATTTGAAAAAACCTTAGTTTAAGTTTGAACTGTTAACATAAATATTTTTTTAAAAAGCAGTGCTTCTAAAAAAATTTCAACATTTGTGACCAAATTTTTTCAATTTTAAAATTTTCCCTTTGCCTTCCATAAAAAAAATAATATATTAAATTAAATTAATAATGTATTTTTTGACCTAAACCTTTAATTAAATACCATACAAATGATAAAAGTTAAGTCAACGTTTCTCAAATTGTGGGGCGCGGCTCCCAGGGGACGTAAAAACCCCCTGCGAGGGGGGACGAGCATATTAAAAAGGGTCGAAAAAAAAGAGATTTAAAAATTTTTAAACTTACTAAAGGGTAAAAAAATAAAATACATTCTGAGAAAAAAAAATTTTAATACATTTTATTTATACTGAAAATACATTTATAAATATTTTCGGCCTGTGCAATTATTTACAATTAACTAACAATCCCAATTTAAAGAACGTTTAATAATTTTTCCCAGTCCCCCCCTCGATTTTTTCAAAATTTATACAAAATTAACATTTTTTCATGAAAATTTGTATGGTTTATAATTAATTCCTTAAAAAGTTTAAAAAATTTAAAGCGATTCCCCCCTTAATCCCACCGTTTTACACTTTAGGTTAGCGTATGTGGTGCTTTAGGGGGGAGGGAAAGAAAAGGAACAAATAAGAAAAACCCTCTAAAATAAGTAAATCTTTTAGCAACCTGAAAGGGCCCTTTTTAATTCCTTTTTAAAGCCATCTGAATAATTGTATAGATAGCAGTCCCAAAAAAAGGAATTGTATTTCGGGAAGACGTTATATAAGTGGGGAAAAATTTAACGTTTTTGACTGGAAGAAGGTTTTATATAGTCGGGGGGCCGAAAGTCGTATTGAAACTTTTTTTAAATTAAAATATTATTGAATTCAATACATTTTTTTGTTTTTGGGGGCGAAAAAAATTTTGATTAAAAAAGTGGGTGCGAATATTGAAAGTTTGAAAGCATTAAAGGTTTTAAAGTTTTAAAATTTTTGTACCCGGGTAACCCATGGGGTCCTAAAATTATTAAATTTTTGTTTTAACTTAGTATTGATAAATTAATTAGCAAAATTTACATTGCGTAGTACTAAATAAATTTAAATTTTGTTTTTACTTTTGCTATCCAGAATGTATTTTTTTTTTTCCCTTTTCCAGAAATTCCCTAATTTCTTTAAAATAATTTTTTGTTTTTTTTTTTTGGATATACGGGCCCCCATGAAAGGGGGTATCACCCCCAAATAGGGGGAATTTTTATAGTTCGAGAAAACCCTTGTAAAGGGTGTTAATTTACGGACTTTTTACCTTCACATAAATTAGTTAAGGGGTCATATTTTTTTTAAATACTTTAAAAAAGGGAAGGGAAACGATTTAAGCAAAATATTTAATTTAAGGATTTTCTTTTTTTTTTTTTTTGCCTTTTTATGTTTTGATACTATGAAAACAGATTTTGCCCCAAAAATTTATAAAAAGCTAGCCAAAAAATTTTTTTTAAAGGGAAAAAAAAAATTGTAAAATTGGGTTTAAAAAAATTTGTTCTCTCTTCTTAAAAAAATTTACTACACGCATGAAATTTGATTTAAAAATTACTAAAAATTTGTATAAAAAAAAAGGGGGGTATGGGCTTTGGGTAACATGATTTATTAAAATAAAATGTTTTTGGAAATTTTAAAAAAATAAAAAATTTCCCGAGTTCAATTATTTTTAAAAAATGAGAAATTGTTTTTGATTCAAAAAAGAACCAATTTTTGTTAAAAGTATTTTTAAAAGCAATAGGAAAAAAAAATTCCCAGGCATTGGGTAAAAAAAAAAAAAAAAACCTTAAATTTTAAATGGGGAAAAAAATAGTTTTTTTTTATCTTTCTGGATAAGTAATTTTTAAAAATTTTTGTTTTGTGTGTGTGGGGGGCCAAAATTCGGGATGTTAATGAAAACGTTTAAAAAATATCTTTAATTCTGGGGTTTTAAAAGAGCTTTCAAATTTTATGTGGTCATAGAAAAGTATCAAAAAAAATAATTTAGGCTAAAAAATTGGGTTTGTTTTTTTTGACTGTTTTTTTGTAATTTGGGAATCGTACTGTTTTCCCCCAAAATCAATAACTAAATGAAAAAAAAAAAATTCCCAATTAGTTTTTACTATAAAAAATATTTATTATTATTAACTATTGAAAGAAATTTTTTGTTTTTGCTGTGTAATCAGGTAGACAAGCATTAGGGGGTGAAAAGCTTTTTTCAAACTTTAAAAATGCTATTTCATCATTTTTTAAATGAAAATATATTTAATTCATGTTTAAAACAAAAAATGGTACCATGTAATTTTTTAAAGTTATTTTTGATTTTAAATTTTACAATTTTTTAACGTTGATCTCTAAATAAAATGCGGCTCTTATTCGCGGGAAAGGTACAAAAAACGTCTTGGATAATAAAAACCCATATTAAATTTGCCGTCATGGTTTTTTTCAAAATTATGTTTCCCCAAGAAGAATAATAATGTTTATGTTTACGCTAACATTTTTTTTAATTTTTCCAATTATTAAGCTACTTATATTTCCAAAAAAAAGGGTTTCGTTAGGAGGGGAAAAATCATTTTTTAGCGATTATTTTACTACTCGAGCAAACATAATTTTTTGGAAGCAAGGGGTTTGAGACATTCATCTTATGAAACTCGCATTCTAATTTTTTCCCTCAGTTATTTTCAAAAAAAATACAAGGAACTGAAAAGCATCAAAGGTCATCAAGCTCCAAAATATTTGAAGGGATTAAGTTACGTTTAAGTTTTAGAATGGAAAATAAGCAGGTTGTCTTAAATCTTGAAGTATAAGCAAAAAAGGGGAAAAAAAAAAGGGATTTGGATGCTTCCAGAAATGTTTCCTTTAAAGCAATACCAAAAATTTTTCCAAAGGGAAATTTAAGGTTATTCTTACTATTATATTTCGAAGCCATCAGAAAAACAGAGTTATAATTTAAATATAAAATCTAAAAAATTTTTTATTTTTTTTTACACTTTTATAAGGATCGGAAAAAAGATAGTTGCAAAATTAATAGCGAATAATTCTTTCGACAAGAAACCCTCGACGAAGATGGATAAACGAAAAAATTTTTTTCAAACGTGCATTATAAAATCCAAAAATTAATACATTCCCGGTACCATTGAACCCAATAAAAATTCCCATTTTAAAAAAATTTACACAAAAATGTGCATGAAGAAGATCGTTAAGCAATTTTATTACTCAAATTCGATCCCGAAGATGGATTGCTTTACTGACGAATCATCCATTAAAGTTGACAATTTTTTTTATTCTACATGGCTATCACTAAAAAAATTGAGATCTTTAGATTAACTAATCGTTATAATTCTGTAATTTGTTTTTATTTATAAATGCTTAGAAATTTAAAATTTAACAAAAATAAGTCAATCAAGTCATATGTTTTAATTCTTAACTACCATCCATAACAGAAAACTATAAATTTTTAATTGGGCCAGTGCTTTTCAAACTTTTAAAATTTGTGAAACCCAAAATTTAATCATAACTTTCATCATGCCCCCTTCCCCCCCCATACAATAACAATGTATGGAATTGATTTCCCAAATTTTAAAATGCTACCGGCGTGTATAAACGTTTTGTTTTTACTCATTTAAAGCGTTAATTCCCCGTACGTTTTTATATGTCTTTAGAAATTTCAAAACTTTTCTATGCACTCTATCCCCTAAAAATTTTTCTGAAGGTCTTAGGAATGCAACAAAAAAAACTTTAAAAAGTATTTAAAAAGGATTTATTTTTTCAAAGGTTTGTTTTTTTTTATTCCCCCCTTTAAACATCACATACACCCCTTTTCAGGAATACGGTAAAATTGGGGGGTGGGTGTAACTTTTTAAACGGCAGCTATGGGGGTTAATTATAAACCGTTAAAAATTTTCAAGATAAGTGTTAACTTTTTTTGTATAAATTTTTATATGACAAACCCATGTGGGATCATTGGTAATTATTAAACTTGTTCTTAAATTTTTTTTTGAATTAAATTTAAAAAAAATAGCGTTGTATGAAAATTTATGATTTTTAAATGTTTTTTCTATTTTTTGTTTTATTTTTTTTTGTTTACTTTCAGTAAAAATTAATTTTAAATGATCTCTTTTGTCTTCAAATTTTCAAACTACCGCCCTAGTCAGATATTCCCCTTTAGAATTTTGGGGGCTTACAGTTTCAGAAAAAGCGATCTAAGGCCAAATATTCTTAATTCTTAACTCTACCATCACAAACCCCCCCTTTACCTTCCTTAGGTGGGTAAAGGGGGGTCACAATCCCCGGGGACCCCAGGATTTTTCCTTTTCCCAAGGGTTTACTATCTTTTGGTAAACACGGGGGTCACGAAAAGGGGGACCCCAGTGATCCTTCTCTATTTTCGACCCTCCATCTTGTCATCCCAAATTTTTCCTTTTTTTTTCTTTTTTCCCTCCCGACCAAAAGGGCCTTTTGGAAAGTTTGACGCAATATAGCCAAAACTGGCTCTTGCCCTAAAACCCAAACTCACTCCCCTCAATACCACCCCAAAAAGGAAAAAAAATCAATTTTTATTTGTAGACTGTTCGGATTTCCACATCCCCTTAAAAAATATTCACAACAAATTTTTTTGTAAAACAAAGCAAAAAATTAATCCCCAATAAAAAAAATGTAAAAAAACCTTGAAGATATTTTTTTCAAAGGGTGGAAAATCTTGATTTTACTGTGTTGTAAAAATAAGTGTTCCTTGAAAAAGATATCAAATTTAAATTTGTGGTACCCGAACAAATATGTTTTAAAAATTTTTTATATTCGAAAAATAAAAATTTAAATTTAATAAGGGATTAAAATTTACGTAAAAACAAATAATTTTTAAATTAAAAATTTTAGTAATTTATAATTTTTAAAAAATGTTTTTGGATTTAAAATTTTTTTGCGAAAATAATTTATTCTTCTTAAAATGAAAATTGCTTAAGGTATGTAAAAAACTTTAAAAAAAACTCAAGGGAATTTATTTATTTTGCAAAACTAATCAATCAACCAATCTGACGAGCATTTATTCTCACATCCCAAATTACATCCACAAGCCCATTAAGCAGGGTTACCTTTAGATAGCACTTTACTTGTAATTTGGTGATAATGAGTTCTTAGAATTGATTTTCTGAATGGGACTCCTGAATCATAGAAAAATTTGTTGTCATTCTGAACTTTATTTCTTGAAAAAAAAAGATGACGATCGTGAAAAACTGTGATGTATAAAAAAGAAAAACAAAGTCAAGGTCATTTTTATCGTTAAACTTTTTGGCGACTGCTATCTTGGTCAGAAAAAATATTTTTCCTTAATGGGAACTCTAATAAAAGATAAATGGATAATTGTTTTAAATAAACAAAAAAGATGTAAAATTTGCTTACTATTATTTTATATAAAACGGGGCCTGGCCCCGCGTCTTTTTTTAAACCCCTCTGGGTTCTTTGCCCAAGATTAATTTCAAATCTTTTCCCCCCAAACCCAAAAATGAAATGCAAAAAGTGTTTTTAAAAAAGCAAAAGTTTCAGTAAGCAGGATGGAAATTTTAAAGGAAAGTTATGTTTGGTGAATACGAGTGTGAATTGCGGCCTATCAAAAGTTCCGGGGTATTCAGCCATTGTCAAAAGGTCATACCAGCGTCTAACTCTGTATATTTATGAAACTTATTTTGAATTTAAAGGGAGGTGATTATTTGATATTAGGCTTGTGATAAATCAAATTAAAATAGGCGGATAATATAATTTTTTGGTAATGGTCTAAGTTCCCCGGTCCCTTTAAAAATTGGGTTTTTGTTTGGTTCATTAGATTCTCATTTTTAAAATTTATCAAATTATTAGAATTTCAGTTATATTCTTAATAAAGTCATATTTAAAATTTTAAAAATTTATTCAATTTGACAATCCCACCTCTAATTTACCTGACAATAAAGATATGGTCACCATGGCGCCATATACAAACACTTTTAATTGGTTTTTTGTTTTTATGGTACTATTAAACCGTAATTCAACAGAAAGAAAAAAACTTTCAAGAAAAGTTTTAAATTCAACCAAAATTTTTATCATTCATTCTGGAGGATTTAAAAAAACTTTCTTTCTCTCAAACTTGACAAAGAAGAAATTTTAAAAATTCTTCCAATTTGTTCCCAAATCAAAAGGGAAGATGTTGGAATAAAAAAATTTAAATCAAATTTAAGTACTTTGAAATTTATCAAAAAACCATTAAATTGGATTTTTATATGTAAAAATGATGGACTACTGGAGTTTTCTTATTCAATGGTTGGAAAAATTTTTTGTTAAAGTTCTTTTAAAATTAAAAAAAGAATTTTGGTTCCAAGACTTTAATTTTTTTTTTCTGTGGTCCTTCTGTAAAAGATTTTTATTTAAAAAGTCATCTTGGTTGGGGGATTTTTTAAAACCCGTTTCCAAAAACCTGTTCCGCGACAAAATAACATTTTAATTTTTTATAATGAAGTACATAACTTAATCTGGATGTGTTAATACTTTTAATGTTGATTTATGTTGTATTATTTTTGTTTTGATTGTAATATTTTCCCAAACAGTGCCGTTTCCCTTACATTATAATGGCGATTCAATTGAAACACAGCGAAATGGGAAAAAAAGAAAGTTGGCATCATTTTTTGTGATCATGTTGGGAACTAGGTGGGTTTATTGAATTGTTAAAAGTTGATTTTTCTACCCGCCCACCTGGTGGGGGGCTGCAAAAAGATGATGTACCAAACCCTTCTCCACAAAAATACATATGCATAAAATCTTAAGTGATCCCTTGAAAAGTGTTGAAGTGAAGCGAGGTCATATAAACAAACATCAATTTTATATTTATAGATAATAAAAAATTATATTTCTTTACGAAGGAGAATATTTCTTAACATTGTCAGTTTTTCTTAAGAAATTCTCTCTTTTTAGATACGATTTGTGAAAAACCGCCATTCCCCAGTTATTGAAGAACATTTGATCTGGTTGAGCCATACAAATACTTTTAAATAAAATTCGTTTTCCCCAACAATATGTTTTGGGAATATACTTGAAATGGTTCTTTTATTTTAAAGGTCCTTAAATAGCCTATATTTTTATCACGAGGGAAATGACACGTGAAAAATTTGATTTGAATTATTTAATGTGCGAAATGGAAGGATCGGTGAAGTGGAAGAGATTTACGATTAAAATATCGATTACTCTATCGGAATACTCCCTAATTAGTGAATACTCTTATTCAAAATTTGACTGATTTTCAGGTATACAAAATTCCTTTTTTTTTTTTTCAATTATCAAAACTTTTATACAAATGAATAAAAAAAAAACATTATTTTGAGAAAAATGAAATTAATATGCAGCAAACGTTTTTTTATAATTATTGAATTTTCACTTAATATTTTTTTTTAAAAAAATAAAGCTCAGAATATATTATTTTTAAAAAAAGAATAGCAAGGGATTAATTCATGACGATCGGTCACATGAAAAATTCAATCAAGTATTTCCCATTGAACTCAAAATAGATATTAAACTTATACTTATTGTTCTACTTTTGAAATTAAGATAAAATATTAATTTGGATAATTAGGTAAAGATTTTCAAGCAATAAGATTCTTCAAAAAGATTTTCTAAATTAAAAAAATCTTATTTTATACTTTTACTATTAAAACGAGGGCATTTTGCTTATACGTGTTATGGTTGGCAAATATATATTTCTTGAAAGAAAATTTAAGTAAAAAAGTGAAAGTTGGCAACACCAACACCTGATTGGTTGAAGGGAATCGCGTGGCTGCGGTTATCATGTGACTTTGACGTCAAGGGGATTTTGTCTATTGTTTAATGTGAATTTTGATATATATATATAGATCTGATGAATTAGAATGGATTACATTTGTAATGTGTGACAGTTAGTTCTAAATTAAAATATTCTACATCATCAAAAATAATAACCATTCATTGATTGAAACTCTGAATCAAATTTATTTAAAAGTAGATGTAATGCTAATACTAACGTAAAGTAAATAGGAATTACGTTTCTAACTCTACAACTATCAAATAGAATGTTCCTTGATTGGATTGGGAAAGTCATATGTTTAGTTGTATCCAGGTTTTAACGATCCAATTGCAGTTTCTAATTCTATTGGTAATCGCAATTCAAAGACAGTTCTTGACAATGAACATCATGGATAAATTGTTTGAATAAGCCCATTTTAGAATGCTTTCATTTTGTAATTTACAAGTTGTTGCCCACCTGATTGGCTGGGTATTTCGAAAAATTGTAAAACTATATATCAATGTATAGATTATTTTTAGGTTAATGTTATCTAAGTCCTAGCATTGAGATTTTAATTGTATTAAAAATATTTTTTTCACCATTACGTCTTGATTTAAATACATTTTAGTTTAAAAAAACTGAAAAAGCACACTTTTGTAGTTAATCGAACTGAAAAGTAAAAAATAACTCTTAATATAAGAAAAAAATTATTAACAAGAAAATTAATACCATTGAGGTAAACGCGTGGGGTGCTCGATATAAATTGTTATAATTTCTTACTAGTTATATTCTGAAATACAAAGTTAGTGTAAAAATGAAGTACAAAGCAGCCCATACGTTTTTACCACAATGACATTAATTTTCTCTTTAATCCCTTTATTCTTAGATTAAAATTATTTTTTATTTTCGAGTAATGATAAAAGCGTGTTTTTTTTAGTTTGTAAACTAATTTATTTTTAATTTAGTAGTTCGATCTGTAATAAAAGCTTGTTTTTTTTAGTTTTTTTAAACTATCTAGAATTTATTCATTGAGAAATTAATAATAAATGCGTAATTTTTTTTAGAATCTGGAATACTTTTGGCATTCTCTCAAAACGTCGATACGTTCTGTTTCGCAAAATGTACAATCCGCCAAAACCTCCTTCCTTTTTCACATAAAGAATACTTTTGTTTGTTTGTTGTATTTGTATTAATCATGAGGGTTTTCACTTGAGGGTTGTAGCTAAAACTTTTATTCGCCAAATATAGGATTAGTCAATAAACTTGGAAATGGGATCTGGAATTTGTCGCCAAATAGGAAAATGGATTATCATTAATCCTAATGATCCTGATAAGGACAATGGAACAAAATTATTAAATTTTTGTATTGCCATACCTCCTTGATAAGTTCGAAACTTTGAATTATTCTGATCTTTTACAGTGGGTAAAAATCGAGTTCAAAGATTCCGTTGCATACAGGGGAAGGTAGTAAAAAAGTGTGTTAAAAAGACAGGGCTTGAGTTTCTAAAACAGAAGCATATTTATCACTTGCATCCATGTAGTCTCTCCCTGCCTCACAATTCCTTTTCTCTAACCCCATTATTAGAAGATTTCTACTCAATAAAAGACACATGTCCCTAGAACTAAAAGTTAAATTGTTCAAAGACCGGGCATTTTTTATATTTTTAACTCCCCCGAAACCCCCCTTTCGAAAACCCCACGGATTTCGATTTCCGCAAATCACTTCTTTAGCGTATTTTTACGTAACGGAAGAAATATATCTTGCCAAATTAAAACCTGCTAGTCTAGCACACCATTTTTCAAACTGGGAAGCTTCCTGGTGGGACGTGATAACTCCACGAAGGGGCGTGAGCATATTGAAAAGTCCGAAACAAAGGATTATTTAAAAAATATATATGTATTAATTTACTGAAAGGAATTAAGACAAAATACATTCTAAGATATTAAAAATATGCATTTACAATGATATATTATAACAAATGTATCAGTACTGCATAATTTATTTGATCATTAATTCATCAATACTTAGTGAAGAACAAGTTTAATATTTACTAGTGATCCCATGTGGGCTTGTTATTAACAAAATAATATGCAAAATTTATTACTTATCTTGATATAATTTGTACAGTTTGTAATTTAAGTCGTATTGTAGCTTTAGCGTCCGAGTATTATTGAACGCAATATATTGTTACGTAGATCCGAGGGTTCATGGATTTTATGCAAAACAATCACAAAGAAAATAAACAGTTCTTTAAGAGCGATGCGAATTTATTATTAAAAATCCAATCCTTTAAACCAGGATTCAGCAGCAATATTCACAGAGTAAATATCCGAAGGTCTTCACACCTTCAACAGCAATCAAACACAATAACCAGTGTTTAAAATTACACGTAAGTAAAGATTATTCACAAGCACAGCCGAGCTAATCGCTAATCAAAACAATCCTCACTACTCGCTGGTTTAATTCAGACTCATCGTCATCCCGGCGAGCATCTTATGTATAGGTGCGACAGAAACTTCCAGAAATATAGCCTCTCGTGACATTAGTGGAGAGATCCACTACTTTCTAGAAGATTCCAGAGGGTCTGTCGCTGTGAGAAAAACAACGCCAAAGAGAAATCTAACCACTTGAGGCCAGATGTGAAACATCTCTTATTTCATGAGTTGTACTTGAAAGTAAATGCTGTCATATAGGGCTATTAAATATAATGATCTGGGATTAGAAGTATTTTGTGGTTCGGCGATCTGTTTCGGAGAAATAATTGGGTGATTAATGTAGCATTTGAAGATGAAATAGAAAATAAAAGTTGCGTGTTATATAGGAAATTTAAAATAAAATCTAATTTTTAATTATGTATATATATATATATATATATATATATTTAATTAAAAAAGAAGTAAGATTTTGTTTTTATAATGAACTAAAACAAAATGTATCATGTAACAAAAATCCATAATTTTATCGTTTATTAAATAATATAGCCCAAATCAATTTGTAAAATTAACATTATTTGCATATTTGAGTGGTAAATACTTTAAAATTTATATAATTTGTTAAATTTGAGTTAATAAAAACCCTACATTCTGAATCTACATTCAAATAGTGCGTTAAAATCTTGATTTTATATTATGAACCTATGCTTGGTAAAAATATGCAACAATTTTCAGAATCGACAGGATAAAAGATGTTCTACACCATCTAACACAGGATCACAATTATCTCAAAAAACTTCAATTTCCTGTAAAAGACAGTAAATACTCCTTTCCCAAGTGATAAGTTTGAATAGAATAGCCAATTAGACAAGACACTTTAATTAAAGAAGCTTGTTAAAGTATTTGTTGTTTGGTGAGGGAAAAAAATGTCTTCCAATTTGTGTGAATAACGACTATAAAACAAAAGCCAAACTTCTTGTTGAAGTAGCTACAATGTAATTACAATCAACGTTATACAGTTTCTTTAGAAAAATTTCTTTCCT
>BMAV01016299.1:0-15444 GCA_019973955.1 Trichonephila inaurata madagascariensis
TATAAAAAGGGGAACCCCTTGGATTGATATAAAGAGCAACAACCTTATGGGAATAAGCTGAAATCCGAATAGCTTAACTTTAATCAATCCTATCTTAATAATTTTAAACTCACTGATTTATTCTAGTTGTAAAAATCCGTCTTTTAGTCACGCGGCGTAATTCTAATTCTTACAGTATTAGAACTGCTTTCAGCGGCTTCCCTCTTTTTGATCTACGATTATTAAACTTTAACTATATATATATATATATATATACACTAACTAATTTGCATCTCATGGTTTCTTCTTGAGAGGGATGGCTGTGAAATAACGCGATTTCTGGCCCAAAGATTCCCCAAAAGGATTATTAGTTGAAAGTTACGTAAAGCCCCGTCACAACACTTCAAGAAAAAGACAATTTTTTTTTCCAAAATGTTTCCATTTTTAGCCACTTTTGCTGATTAAAAAATACAAGAGATATATGGAACTTTAGATAAAACCTTTACTCGACAACCTCTTATATGTTTTTATTAAATATCAAAACATATAAGAGGACATAGCGTAGATTTTTCGTTTTAACTGCATCATTTTTTATAAGTTCTTTTGCTAATATGTATTTGTTCGGTATTCGATTATTTTTATTACATAACTTCCTTTAATTTTGCTCTGTTCCATAAATTATACTTCTTTCAAGGATTTAAGGTAATAACTGGAATTGAACAAAAATACTAGAAATTGAAATAAATTGCTTTGTTCATTTTGTTTTACTGGTTGGTTGTAGAAGATATAGAACAACACAGGCTAATTTTGTTTATAAGTAAAAAATCGGAAGACTTTCGACAGATTGATTGGTTTTTAATGTTTATAATTCGAGAAAAAATTCCAATCAAAAGGAACTAAAATATTTCAAATGTGTGTGACTTTAATAAAAGACACCAATTTTCGCGAACGTTACAGGAATGATATTTTAAGGCAAAACTGTCATATTTTGATCAGGTTATTGTAGCTTTATTGTCCTTTGATGATCGACAAATAGCATGTTGGACTTTTTCTTGCTTGTGTCTTTTTGACAAGGCACTGTGTGTCTTGTGATACACTGATGGCTTCATATTTTTATTTATTTATTTATTTATTTATTTATTTAAGAAGTTCTTTAGATAGCATTTGAAAATTTTCTTTCAACTCAAAAGTTTCATGTTCATTACTTTTCTTAAATTTACTTTTGCTATCCATTATTTCATCAAGTTTTTCCCTCGCTTGATCAGTTTCAACTTCAACGAATAGAGATCGTACACATGCCCATTTTTTTCATTATATTCTGCGCATTTACATTCTATATTCTATTCACTTTCATTTACAAGCCATAATCAGTTGTACAACACAGCAATCAAAACTGCAAAGTCGTTCCCAGGAGAAAAATGTAGCATGTTCATCAAAATATTTTGGAAAAAAAAATGGCCCCCAAAAATCAAAAAACGTTGAAAAATTTTTTGCCACTCCCAAAATAGAAGGAGATATAAGAAAAGGGGCATTTTCATTGGAAAAAATGAACTGTTTTAACACAAATTAAAGTTTCGTCCCCTGGGCCAGTCCTTTTTTAAAATTTACCCCGACTCGTGTGGGGTTTAAAATTTTTTTTTCTTTTTTTTCTGTCTCTGATTTCTTAGTTTTCCTTTGTTTCGTCATAATTTTTGTGGGTGTGATTTTTTTAAGATAAAAATCAAACTTAAAACGCTAAGTTTTTTATTCGTGCCCCCGTTTTGTTGGGGTGCGCTCTTGATTCTTTTTTACAAACTTTTACAAATGGCGTTGAAAACGTTCACCCTTAAATTTTGTAAACGCCAGTGTAACAAAATATCTTTACCGGGTTAGTTATTATGTTCTTTATAAAAGTTTTGGGGGAAAAAGTTTTTTTTGAAACATTTAAAACCCCTGAGCACCACAAAGTATCCAGGGGGGGTTTGCATAAAAGCGTGAAGAAATATCACAAAGAAGAGATGGATTACAAGACTACATCCATGTATTCCGAGTTTCGCCCCAGACCCTATGGCACTACAGTCAGCGTCACCAACCACAAACCGGAAGGGGTGGCATTTCAAAAATTAACAGAAAAACCCGTAGCTTTAAAATGCAAAGTATGAAAATTTTTGCCCTAAGATATTAAGTTAAAATTAACATTTTATTTAAATTGATGTATAAAAAAATATTTTTACGTATTTGTGTTACTTTTTTTATAAACATGACATATCATTACTACAAAGTAAAATGTTAAATGAATTGTTTCAAAATAAAACAGATTATAATTATATACAATTCTGAGAGAGCGCGAAGATAAAATCCCAAAACAATATTTTTTAATTTTTCTTTTGAACATTTTACAAAAGTGATATTAAAAAATTAAATGTTTAAACAAAATTTTTAAAAAATTTTTTAAATTAAAAAAAAAATTTTTAAGTCCTTTTGGACTCCCAATATTGATGAAATCCCCCAAAAGTCAAAATAAATTTAATCTACCTACAAAATTAAATTTAAAAAAGTATAAACTTAAAAATTCCTTTAAAAAACTAAAACACTAAATAATTTCACTTTATAATTTTAGAAAAAGATAATAAAAATCGCTGCATTGTAAAATTAAGATAAAAAAACACTATCAAAAAATTTTGAAAAATTTAAAAAATAAAAAACGTTTTTTTTTAATTTAAAAAAAAAATACTACATTTAAAAATATACCAAATATTCTAAATATTAAAAGGGTTTTTTTTGCAGTTCATTTTAATTGAAAAAATAAAAACATAAACTAATTTATTCTCTGTTGTACATAAAAACAAATCCCGTTTAGCAGTTATTTTAAATTTTTTCTCTCTAATGCAGTTTTTCCCAAACTGGGGGGCCCGGGGGGGCGATACTAAAGGGGGGGCGAGCATATCGAAAATAAAAGTTTTAAAAAAATGATTTTTACTGGAATGAATTAAAACAAAATACCAGACATAAAAAAAAATCCCTTTTACTCTGATAAAATTTAGGCGAATAAATCATCTCAAAAAAAAAAACTTTTCAATACATAATTAGCTATCTTTGATCAAAAAAACCAAATAAAAAACTTTTATTTTTTTTGCTGAAATCTCATGATGAGTGTTTTTTTACTCCCTTTAAAAAAAAGCAAACCCCTACCCAGAATCAAAAAAATTTGGGAACATAAAAATTCATCACTGTGATTATTTTTAAAACACTGCACATTATAGCTGAAATTTGTTTTTGGATAATCTGTTTGACCTTCAAGTTATTGGTACATTATTAAAAAACCCATTCTTATTTTTTGTTTCTCATTTAGGGGGTTTTGTATGTATTTCTTTGCGCTTTTTTTCCTGCAAAAATTTTATGATATTTTGGGAAAAACCCCAGAGAACACTTTTAAGGATTACTTGGACAAGACTTATTTTTTTGAGATTCTCAAACATAAAACATAATGAAAAACGTATTACACAATTTTTTTTGCAGTGACATAAAATTTTTATAATAAAAACACTTTTTTAACCCAAAATGGTCACTGGGAAAACAGATCACAAAAAACGTTAATTCTTTAAAAAACTGTTTATTTATTAAAAAAGAAAAAAGAAAAGTTCTTTAAAGTAGGAAATTTACTTTTCTTAATCAAATTATTCCCGGAATCCGATTTGTATGTGTACTAAAAAAATTATAAAAAAAAGGGTTTGGGGGGACTAAACCCCCCTTTGTGACTATTAAACCTAGTATCGAGGTGTGTCTGCCTCCGGGGTAAAAAATTTTGAAACCTTCTCGCTTTAAATATTAAAAATAAATATCATTCTTCATTTTTTTATATTATTTTTTTATCGTTTAACTTAACCTAAATTAATTCTGTGAGGGTTTTAAAAATTTCAATTGCAAAAACAAATTATAATATGATCATTCATTTTTTAAAATATTTTACGTTTTGTGAACTTTCGCGCATTTGGGTTTACTCTTCTGACAATTCAACTATTTATAAAAGAATGTCTTTTTTTTAAAAAGGAACTCGTTCGAAGAGCGGGTACTTCGAAATACAATTTTAATGTATCATTGCTGCACAAGGAAAACTGGTTTATTAATACTAAATTAAGAGGAAGTTTAATAAGTATTAAACTTATGGGCTTTCTTTCAGAGGGAAAATTTTTCAAAAAGGGAGGTTTACGATTAGAAATTGACACTTTATACATTTTTTATATTTGATGAAGATATTTTGTCTTGAAAGTAGCCACCGCATTTTACAATCTGTTCAATTTAAAAAGAAAAAAAATTAAAATATATATTACTTAAAAGTTACATATATAAAAATTTTAAAACACTTATCTTACTAATTTGTACGCTTTATAATTAAGATCGTTTTGTAGTTTAGCGTCAAAGTGCTTTATTATTGTTTAAACATTTATTTGTATAAAATATGATTAAAGAAAAAAAATTGTTATGATTAAAACGCGAAAATGATTGAAAAGGGGCGCAGTTTGAAGTTTGAAAGCACTGCTCTAATGAGACACCGTTGAGTTTATAACGCATAATTTTTCTTCACTCAAAGAAACAGATTGTTTGTAAATGATTACGCTTAGTTTTACACCATATGACTTTTCTCTTGTTGGCATATTATCATTAATTAATAAAGCTTATTTTTAAATTCAAAGGATTTTAATGAATGCTATTTTTTTTCCTTTATACCGTCTTTTATTACAATATTTCTAAATAAGCATTAAATTATCTGTAATTGAGTTGTTTGGAAGCTTGTTTAACGCAAAAAATACGATTTTCGTTAATAAATAGGCAAATAAATCTATGATGTTTCCCTGTTTTTATGTTTGGAATTCAAAATTCGTCGTGGATGAATGAAGGATTTAAAGCGATATTAACTTTATTGTTTAAGTTATAATGAATATACGGGGTGGCCCCGAATGCCGTGTACAAATTTGGAGGGAGGTAAAAAACATACTGAGTCATAATTACATAGGAAAGCATGGGCGAAAACATAACTCTAACGAGATAAGGAGACAAAAAGACAGTAAGGTCACAGCACAAATGCATAATGTAAAAGGCTTTATTACAAAATAATAATAAAAAATAAAAGTATGGCATTAAAGCATGACAGGAGGTGGTTGAAAAGGCCCATTGAAATGTATGCGCGAACGACACCAACGCGACACGGACTGAAAGACATGTTCGAAAATACCGGGCGTGTTCCACTAATCGTTATAGCAGCGATGGATATTTGTGCCTCCAGGTTCATTTCAGAATAGATGGGTGTGTCGTCTGTCAATCTTTCTGAAAGATTCATGCTCCGCAATGCTCTAATGCACCAGAGAACGTTTGATAATTCGGTTTCTTTCCCCATACAACCGAGTAGCACACGTCCATTTTCATTGGCTGGTGGTAGATGAAGTGGATATCGGCCAACTCGGTGTTCATATAATGATTCATGTTTATTGAACACTATCTATGTCTGAAATATAGAATCCACATGTGCGACATTGCACAAATACAGTACCCCCTACCGTTTTCCGATAATGTTTTTTTGTAATTTCCCCCACGATATTCTTAACTTTCCCAAGTCTGCACATGGCATTCGAGGAACTTATATTTGATTGTGCAAAAAAAAGATAGAATTTCCCAGAAAAAAATTTACTTAACTCTTATATATTTATTTTTTTTTTAAAAAAATCCAATTTTCTTTCTGTAAATAAAATAAAATATTAATTCCCATTTTTTTTAAAAAATACAATTAAATCTATTAATTTTTTTAGAATGCACAAAAATTAACCCGAAATTTATGCATTGCTTGAAAAAGTCGTTTTAAAAAATTTAATCAAGAAAAAGAAATAACTTTTTTTTGTCCGTTTTCCAAATAAATTTTTTATTTGAGAATTTTCAAAATAATTATTTTAAAATGCTTTTAAAAAATTTCAAACTTACTTTTTCTGTTTTTCTTAGTTTTTAAAGTAATTAATATACCCCTTAATGTATGGGGTTTTAAATTTTTTGGGGCCCCCTTTTTTTTTACCAAGAGGTAATTATTTTTTTTTAAAATTTAATTAATGGATTTTAAATATTTAAAAAATGTTCAATATAAACCTAAAATTCTTTTTTAATGCAGCTAAATATGAATTAAATGTTTTTTTTAATATTATAAATTAACAATCTTCACATCAAGAAAATTAATTTTACTTTTCACAGCTTAAAGATATTTTTCTAACTTTTAAGTAGAAAAATTTTTAAATTTTTGTATTAAATGTGTCATTTTTAAAAGGGAAATTTTTAATTTTTTATCAAAATATTTATATTTCTCCCCCAAAATTATGACGAAAAATGTTTACTTAATTTTCACTGAAAAAATCAATAAATATGTGTCATAGATTAAAAGGGATATTTATTCAGAAAAGAATTTCAAAAAAAACTTTAAAAAAAAAGTACATCTATTGCTACGTAATAAATAAAAATATTGCCCCTATTTTATAATTTGTTAAAAAAAGTTTTTATCAGCATTTTTAAATTCAAGGAATAAAAATATAATTACTAAAATTATTAAAAAATCAAAATAGATGAATAAATTTGAAATGGAAGGGACTTGTCAATCAAAATGAACAAAAATTCCCTTAATTTAACAAAAAAATTAAATTTAAAAAAACCGTCTTGAAATTTTGAGTTGCCCCGGCAATGAATGAGCTAAATTAGGTGACGTCATAGACGCATGTGATATGGCTATGTTTCCAGTGCAGCACCCCTGCGTGTAACCAAGTTTTGCTCCTTGAGAATGTTCTCTTTTGAAATACATATTATACAAAATCATTTTATTTTAAAAAAACATAAAATACGATTTTTTTCCCAAAAAAACTTTTTTAAGAGATTTTTTTTTAAAATTTAAAATTTTACCCCCTTATGAAATTTTATCTAAATTTTTTAAATAGAACAACAATAAATTTGTTTGATGTCTTTTGAATTAATGAGAACACATGCTTTTCTTTTTCTGTGACCTCGTGAATTGGATTGGAAGCACTCTTCTTTAAGGAGGAATTTTGATTTTGGGAAAAAAAATTTGTCTTGTATTTATTCCTTCTCATCCAACCCTTTTTTATTTCCCTTAATATAACGAAGCTTTAGGCAATAATGTTTGTGGTATTTTAAAACAACCGCTACAAAGTGTAAAAAAATAAGTGTTTATTATCCATAATTATTTCCTGTGTGGTGGGGGAAAAAAGGTATTTATAAAAATTAATTAAAGCGTTAAAGATTAAAGGTTTTTTTATTTTATAAAGGATGGGTTGGTTTTACCATTGCAGCCTAAACACCAGGGGCGGTATCTAAATACGACCATAAAAGGGGTACCAATCATCGAGTAAATTTACCCCCTTTTTTCCTGAGGGAGGCACCGAGCCCCGACGATGCGAAATACTGGGGTTTAATTTTTTTCGGGGTACTGCCAAACAGCACCGGGGGCTTTTTATGCCGATACCATACGACATGGCCCTGTCGATTTTCTTTCCCATAATCCTTGACTGGGGTCGAAAAGGGCCCAAAGTCCCAACCACGCAACCGTTTATTATTTTTTGAATTTTTCATTAAAATCGTTTTTTAAAGTATAAGATATTAAAATATAGCCGTTATGGATCAACTTTGGCAATTTTCGGGCTCATGGACTGCTATACCCCCCGGATACATCAAAAACCTCTTTGATTCATCTGAGTTGTTGGCGGGTTATGAAAAACAATGGCGACTAAATAACTACTGATTTTTTCATCCACAGGTCCAAAAGGGGAGTAATTTTAATTCCCGTTTTGACGACAATCTGCCAAAAAAAATTTTCCTGTAATATAAAGGTCCTTCTTGGTTTTGATTTTTTTCAGCGTCAATGAATAATTTAAATTTTACATTACGTATTTCCTGGTTTTAGAATTTAAATACTAATTTTATAATTTTTAAAAGGAAGTTTGAAATTTTAATTTTTTTAATGAATTATTAATTTCCGAATAGCTATATTTTGCAGAATATTTGGCATCCAAAATTTTTAATTTAAATAAAAAATTTGAATGCATTGGTAAATATTTGCAACAGTTATGCGTACATTTAGAATGTAGTTCTCTCGTTAAATATGAGTTTCAAAGGATTAATTATTGTAATTATTTATCTAATACACTAAACGTCAATATTCTTTAAAAGCTTGCGCGATTTTCAATCAATCTATTTGATTTTAAATTAACAACGTGTAAGTTTGAATTCAATTTTAGCATTAAATCAATGAAATTCGTAACATTATGGGTATACAGCA
Source organism: Trichonephila inaurata madagascariensis (assembly GCA_019973955.1). Classification (NCBI taxonomy): domain Eukaryota; kingdom Metazoa; phylum Arthropoda; class Arachnida; order Araneae; family Nephilidae; genus Trichonephila; species Trichonephila inaurata. The sequence goes on from BMAV01016299.1 coordinate 8,282, forward strand.
TTGCAAATGCTAATGTTCTAGTAATTATGTTAGTTTATCAAGTTTAATTATAATAGAGTAATGTGTCATCTGGGTTAAAACAATATTAGACTTCTAGGTTAAATAAATTTCTTTGGACGCTCTCAGAAAAAAAAATTATTTATTTGAAACAGAATCTGTCCCATATTCTGTCATGTCTTACAGCTGGCATAAATAAACTTTCAAAAATGACTTTAAAACATTTAACCATTAAATAGCAGATACGTCAGGAAAAATGTATCTATTGAAAAGACTGTCCTTTTTTGAAACAACTAAGGACAAACCTTCATTTGGTTAAATTTTTACCAAATTTCTCTGATATTTACTTGATATCAAGCGAAACTGTTCTGCCCGTTATGTAACATATGCAGTTAAAAGCATTATCTGCTTTAGTACAAAGTAGGGTTAAATCTAGAGATTCAGTTAAGCAGTAAAAGTCGACTCAAATGAAGCTGTAAAAATTTTAAGTAATTTTTTTCTTTTAAATTTCGTAATATATTTGAAAACTTGTTATGCATTGCAATCAATTTCATGTGGTTATTGTTACATTTCCTAAATCTTTAACTTCTTTGGTCAGTTAGGACCATTATATCCATAATATTTTTATATTATTCCAATAATTCAGTCCATCCTTTTAGACATTTTGGTTTATTAGAAGACACATACAGAAGACATACAAACAGCAACAAATAACATTATATAACTGATTCTACAAACTAAAAAAAGTTTAACTCTCAGATGACTTGCAGTGCCATCTATTAATTTTACATTTAATTTACAACAAATATATCCAAATAAAATTGCATAAATAACAATTGTAATGTAGATTATATATATATATATTCGAACCTCTATATTGCAAATTTTTCTATAAAGCCAACTTTTCTACAAAGCGAACTTTTTCCAGGAACCAAGAACATTTTACAATTTTCTTCGTAAAATAACCTCCCAATAAAGAAGAGTATTTTCTTTTTAAAGAACTTTTTCTCTTGTGATTCAATTTTTTCTCTCCTATTTTTAAATTATTTTTGGACATTTCAAGTTAATTTCTCTTTTAACACATTTTATGGTGGTCTTGGGACTGGTTTTATTAGGTGCCTAACTCACCGAGATCAATAGAATTCTGGGCGTTTCATCTAATAAGTGCAACCTTGTACCCCCCTTATCCAGTTCACTAGAAACCTCTTCGATATCCACTTTCACCTCAGTGGAATTGTCTCGTGTCCCAGTGTCCTTGAACTAGTCTTCAATCATTTGTAGTGTTGGACAATGCCCGGACAGATAAACAAGAAAGTGAGTTAATAAAAACATGGTAAAAAATAAGCATCAGTCAAGAACATTTCTATGTCCAACCGAAGAATTGTTTCTGATAAAGAATGCAGATTATTCTTCTAAGAAATTGGTGATTGTATCGGATGTAATCATTTACATCTATAATCGATGGATGCAGAAGGAAATGATTAAAACGACATAAATTTCATCAACATTATCTTATAAAAAGGTGATGGTAGGAAAGTGGCAGGGGTTTGGGAGGGTACCCAAAAGGCCCTGGTGCTGAAAAAAAATGAGGGCTCATTTTTGGGTTTTTTACAAGTTAAAAAGTAAAAAATTGAATTTTTTAAAAAAAAGCTACAACTTTTATTACTCCCTTCTTTTTTTGACAATGCTTTGCATTTAAAAACCATCCCGGGGTTTCATTTTTTTTTTCCTTAATCTCTTTTATAATTTTTTCAGATGCTTATAGCTAACGCCGATCAGCCTTAAAGATATGAGACCCAAGTAACAGGAGCTCCAACATGTGAAAGCAAAAGTCGAAAAAGTAACCCACCAAAAAAATAGAGCCCCCAAGGAATTTTTATAAAGGGCCCATTCAAAATAGCTACGCCAGAGTAATTTATGCAATACATTTCGATGTGTTTGAGATTACTGACGTTTAAAGGAAGAAGAATCGACTACAAAAAATCGTTGTAGAAACCCCACCTATTATTTTGGGGTCGAACTCCCCCCAGAGGGGTTGAAGAGAACATAATCCACCGAGGTGACAGGAAATGATATAAAAATATGCATGAACAGAAAAAAATAATACAATATTATAATAATTATTTCCTTAAAAAAAAAGAAAGAAAAAAAACCCAAAAAAGCAGAGGAGGGGGAGAAAATTATACAATTGCAAAAAGAAAAGACTTAAAGGGAAAGAAAAAAAAAAGCTAGCTTATTATGAATCATGTTTTAAAAAAAGAATGTAACGAGGAAGAATTGCCCCGGTGTAGGTTTTTTTTTAAAATGTAAAATTAATTGGTAAAATTTTCAAGGAACTTACGAGTACCAGTTTTAAAAAAAAATGAAAACAATTGAAAAAAATTTTAAACTTTTAAAAGTAAAGTTCACAAAACATTAAACAACAACGGAAGGAATTCAGAAGAATTCCCCCACAAGTTTTAACATTTCAACTGAATTTCCATGATTATTGTTATGTCCAACCCTTTTTTTAAATTTTTATCTTAAATTTGGGGGACAAATCGCAAGTTCGGTTTGATTGGTAGTCGGTTTTGAGGACCCCGAGATGAGGGGCCCCCGGGACCCCCCTTAGCGAACTCAACCTGTCCCCCCCCAGGCCCCGTAAAAAAATTTTTTTTGATAAAAATCAAATAATTTTTCTTTTTTTTCTGCCATGCAAAAGGCTGGAATTTTTTTTTTTTTCTATTTTAACGAAAAGGGGAAAGTATAAAACAGCGAGACCCCCCCATTTTAGGGGAAACTAATTTTAACAATCTTAATTTTTGAACAAAATACCCCAAGAGGAGGGGATTTTTATAGTGAAAAAACAAACATTGTTTTAGTACTTTGTTTGAGTCACAAAATTGCTGTATTTAAAAATACCAAAAACGGGAATAAACATTCAATGACAATTTTTAAAATTTCTTAAGATATATAAATATTTTTTTAATATTTTTGAAAACAAAAAAGGGGTTTTCTGGGATTTTTTTAAAAAAAAACACATATTTTGTTATTATTAAAATAAAAATTGGGGTAAAATTGTGGGGAGTGTTTTTAAATTTTTTTAAATTTAGTGTTAGTAGAAAAAAAAAAAAATATAAAAAATAATAATTAAAAAGCAAAAAAAAGAAAAAATTTTGAAATTTTCCGCATTTTAAATTTCCAAATTTATCTTGCCCAAACATTTTTTTTAATGGGCCCCCCTTTTGAAATGTTGATTTGGGTAGGGCCCCAAAAAAAGGTTGACCCCCCGGCCTTGCCCTTGGTAGCTACCCCATGCAGTGTGAAAGTTTTCCCTGGATTGTCAACATTAGTTTTCTTCGCAATACTTAAACCGTAAAAAAAACCCAAATGAAATGATATTGTCTTTAAAATGAATAGCACTTCTGCCTCAAATCTCAATATTTATTAGGTTTGGAAACACCATGGAGGATTGCTTCCCTGTTTGCATCATAGAGTGATTCTTCATATAAGGTTGGAGGGGGTTTGGTTTCCCCTTTTACAATCCAGTACCCCTTTTCCCAAGGGGGGACCAACCAGGATGGTTTTTATATCTCTGGGCTTGGGCCCCTTTGTCTTCCCTTATTTCCAAACCATTCGGAAATTTCCCTTCAAACCACATTCCAGTTTGACAGTGCGTGACTTGCACGTTGGCTATGCAATATTCAAAACTTCATCGTCAACCGATTGTATTAAACCTTGTCTTGCTTTACTTTTTTTATATCTACGACAGTTTTTCTAAAACTTTCATTATTAGGACCCAATTTTCAATCATGTTTCATCGCACCCCTCCATACAAATAAAAAATGCATTGAATTTCAAAATACTATACTTTGACCCTAAAGCTGCAACAGGATTTTTAACCCTTTTTTAAACAGGCGTATATATACGTCCACTCAAACCCGGGGGGTTAACGCCCGGATATATATAAATCCCACTAACTGGTACATTGAATCCCCGGGCGTATATATATATATTTTTCCGAAATACAATGTTTTCTGTGAACTGTTATCCATAAAAATTTTCCGAAGTCTTTTAAATGCAATAATAGACCTTTGACAGTTTTTGTGAAGGATTTACTTATAAAAGATGATTTTCTTATTTATTCATTTTCTTCCCCACCCCCATAAGGAATCCCCCTACGTGGGAAAAAGGAGGGGTTTGGGGGGGAATCCCTTCTTTTAATTGGTAGTGATGGGTTTTATAAACAGTATAAAAAAAAAAAATCAAGATCAGTTGTTTAATTTTGCATATTTTTTATGCGTGACAAGCCCCATGGAGTCATTGGTAATTATTAAATTTGTTCTTAACTTGTATTTTTAAATTAATTATGAAATACATTGTCCAAAATGATTAAATTTTTGTTTTAATGTGTTAATTTTATTTTATTTTTTTTTTTTAGAATTAATTTTGTTTTGTTTCCTTTAGTAAATTAATAATTTTTTTAAAATTCTTTTTTATTGACTTTTAATAGGCTCGGTCCACCTTGAAAGTATTACACTTTTCTAGGGCGAACCCCGTTTGGGGAAAAGGGGTTCGATTATCGTCTTTGAACACACCCCGATTGATATTATAACGATTGACCTTTAAAACACCAAATCAAATTGGCGTGTAGAGGTAACATAGGTTTTCCAGGGTTCAGGGTTTCAAAACTCACAAAAGAAAATAAAAGTTTTTAAGAGGAGCAATTTATTTCAAAAACCCTCCCTTTTAAAAAAATTCAGACAATATTCCAATAAAAAAACCAAATCTTCCACCCTTAAAAACCAAAAAACAAATAACTGTTTAAAAAATCATAAGTAAAGTTATTCAAAAGGGAAAAAAGTTAATCCCGGCAAAACAATTATACTGGGTTTAAAAATTTCCCGCCCGGGATCTATTTTTTAGGGGGCCACAAAATTCCAGAAAATATAAATCGGGAAAACATTAAATTTTCCTTTAAAATTCCCCCAGGGGTTTTAACTATCTTTTAAGAGAAAAAAAAAAGGTCGTAAAGGAAATTAATTGGGATAAATAACAATTGGCTTACCGAAATTCCCAATTTTTTCGTTTTAAAAGAAATCCATTTTTTAATTACAATTTTAACATAAAAAAAACTTTTAATTAAAATGTTAAAACTAAATAAAATTATTTAAAATTTTCACTTTAAAAATAGCTTTCATTTCCCCCTTTAAAATCTTAAAATTTTTTCATTCAATTTAGGACCTTTTTAAATTTTTAACTTGGGGGAAAAAAATCGATTTATTTCCCCCCAAAATTTGAAAAAAATACCAACATTTACCCCCTTTTTTTTCGTTTTCCCATTTTAATATTATATATTTTCCTTAAGATATTTTTAAAATTAGTTCTTCTCAAAATTAAAAAAATTTTTTTTTTTTATAAATATTAGTCTGAAAATTATGAGTTCTTGTTGCATACTATTTGAAATTTTTCCCCTTGTTATTTAACATATATTTTTAAATGCTTTTCATTTCATAAATATCTTATAAGAAAACTATAATTTTTGTAAAAACATTTTTTTTTATTTTCCTTGTCAAAATATTCTGTATGTTTAAACTTAATTTCTTATATTATTTATGAAAAGAAAAAAAGGGGAGGGAGTTCGATTGAAAAGTAGATTATTACATTATTATTTTGTATATAACTATCATACAATTTGCTTACTGTTATTTAAGTTACCCTGTTTTTTCGTAGAAAGTCAAAATAAGAGCTATTTTTTTATATTCTAATCATTCAGTTCCCTGTGTGAACAATTTATTTAATTATAAAAGTCTTTCCTTTAATTTACAATGTAAAAACTTCGTAAAATTATAAAATTAATAAAGTAATAACTTTTTCACCTTTTAAAAATATTGCGTATCATATTTATTATCAATTTAATCTAAAATTCTCATTGTAATAAAATCCAATTTTAATTGGAACAATTAAATTTATTTTAATTTCTTTGAAAAACAAATTCCAAGCAATTATATTTTTTACCTAACATGTAACAATACCGTAAACATTTAACCAAAGCAATTATTTCAATTTAACTATTTTTAATATATTATATAATGTTACTTCGTTAAAAAAGATGGACCTTTTTTAAAATAAAATTTTCCTTCTCATTAATTTAAAAAGCTTTTATTTTAGTTGATATTTATATGAATATTAAAAAATTGCTTCTCTGAAGTGAATTTGGAAATGCATAATCATAAAAAAGGTAACAATTTCACAGTAAAAAATAATTTAATGTTACAGTATTACAACACTTAATAAGTAATAAAATTATTCTTCAATTGATTTTTGTATCAGACAATCCTTTCTAAACTTTGCCACATTTTACTTTAAATTTAGGCTAGAATTTTTGTAATACAACACCCAAAAATATTCTTAAACTGATTTTTATACCATTTAATTAAGGTTAATTTAAATGTGTAAAAAATTATACAATGTTTTTGTTTTTACATTGTGGAAATAAGCAAAATAGTTTAATAAATGTATGAAAATAACTTGAAGTATTATTAATGTAATGTGTTAAAAATTAAAGTAAATAAGCAAATAAAATTAATATATAAATTTTTACATTTTAAATTTTAAATAACATGTTATTTTTGAAAGCATTTAAAACTTTTTAAAACTCTACTTGTAAAATCACCTAATGTAAACAAAAGAATAAACTTAGAATTTTTAATTTCTTGAATTTATATTAAAATAATTTTAAAGTTTCCTCAGGCAAAATATATGTATAATAGTTTTTAGAACATATTTTACTCTACTATATATCTAACAAATAATAAAAAAAGTGAATGCCTACTTGGGCAACAAAGAAACACACCCTTTTAAATTAAAATTAAAACTTTTAACCCATCAAATTTGTAATTACATTTTTTTTAAAAAAGTTTAATATAATAGGGAAAAATTTATCTTAAACCGTTAAAAAGGGAAAGCTGAATTTAACTAGCATATGTTTTTTCAGGTTTAGTTAAATTTCATCACAAATTTAACAAAACTGTTTCATCCCAAAGGTGTGCCCTCTAGAGGAAAAAATTGATGAAATATTTCTTAAAAATATATTTAATTTTTAAATGAATTAATGAATTATATTTGAAAAGTTGATTAAATCAAGTGTCATCCACTCAAGTTTAAAAAAATTTTTTAATTTGGGA